>JAOUWY010000003.1:13008248-13018822 GCA_025728095.1 Prietella phreatophila
GAGCAGAGAACAATACAAGTAGTGCTACTATACAAGATCCATTAATTGAGTTCTAGAGGAAGCAAAGTGTACAGAGTCGAGGTGTAAGTGCAATTTTTTTTTTTTTTTTTTTTAATGAGTTGGTTAGGTGTTCACGGAAGAGGTGGCTCTTTAGCTGTTTTTTGAAGACAGTGAATAAAATACTATAGTATGGCAATAAATACCACTCAACATAGCAACAGGATCAGAAAGGAAATGGTTTGAGAATGAGATCTCACCTCTTGCCTGGGAAGATTGTTGTCGTTGTCTCCTTCGATCCGTACTCGCACCACCCCGGATTTATCCACGATCTCCTGAATGACCTTGCCGTTTTTACCAATCACCTTGCCTGTGACAGAACAAACACAGTGAGGGGGGAAAATGCAAAGAAATAAAGAAAAAAAACAAAGTTCACGATTATTGTAGGAGAGAGAAATTTAAAAAAGAAAAAAAAAAAAAAAAAAAGGAAAAAAAAAAAGCTCAGACATACCGACTAGATTTCTGGGAATTTGTACTGACTCTTCCAGGAACTCCAGGTAGCTCCTTGCTTTCTGGACAGCCTCTGCAGTCTGGAGTGAATTTATTAACAATAAATGAATAAATACATCATCACACTACAGATGATTGATGATCCATGCTAACATGTTGGATTAGTACCTCTCCATAAACCCTGAATGTGCCACTCTCTTCGTCCAGCTCAATGGCAGTCACGCCCGGAATTTTCCTGGCCTGCTGGATGTTTGTGCCATGGCTGCCGATGGCGAGACCCATCAGATCGTCTCGCACGATGAACTCCTCCTGGAACGCTGACGCTAGCTGCTTCGAGCTCTGAGAAATACCATAACTCTTATCATAAACCAGTGTAAACACTCAAGCTGATTATGATTAGTCATCACGTGTTTCCACAGAAACCTGCTGCATCATGTTTCATTAATTTTTTTCTAAGAAAAATAGGCTTTTTAATGATAATCATCATGTTTTGTGGTATTCTGTAGTGCCATGTTGCCCTTCTTTGCCATTTTCTTGCCCTCTCCATCTCTTGAGGAAAAAAAGAACTGTTGATAGGAGACACATTAAGTTCTGGTACACGTGTTGTTACCTCTAAGTGTTTTGTGGCCTCCTCGTTCCTGTACATGAGCATGAGTTTAGTGCGAATGCTCCTCAAGTGCATGTCGCTCAGGAGAGACACTCTCTTCACTGTCACCTCGTTTACAGACTGCAAAACACCAGAAACACACATCAAATCAATAAGCATTTAGTCTAGTATTAACATGTCTTTTTTATTTTCATTTTTTGGAGATTTTGAAAGAATTTGAGAGATATATTTTTGGAGAATTGAGATTTATGGCAAGTAAATAAAATAAAATATGGTATTGGGAGGTAAAGGAGATTTTGGAGAGCTAAACATGGGTGAATAGGGGGAGTTTGGAAGGAAAAGTGTGGTTTTGGAGAGTAAAGGAGGATATTAGGAAATAAAGGCTGATAAAGAAAATTGCATGAAGTAAAAGGGAATTAAAAAAATGGAGTTTTTGCAAGAGGAAACGAGTTATAAAGTGCAAATTAGTGCAAAATGTCTGATTTTAGAGAAGAAATGTTGCCTAAAAAGGCTCAAAACTGTCATATATAATGTGTAATGTTTTAAAAGAAAGTTTTTTTATACAAGGATTAAAATGATCATCATAAAAAATTGCTAAATATCTTTACAGCATATATCTAACACCTTACTGATATTTTATCACTTTTCTTTATTTTAAATAAAAACATTTTAAATTTAAAAAAAGAAACAGTCTGTGAAAGAGACTAGGTGTCCAATATTACATACATGGTTTATTTGATATCCCTCCATTTGAAAAGCTTATCTAATAGATATTTATATATTTCAGACTGATTTTATATTAATATTTATCACTTAACTCAACCTACAGGTTCTGAATTTGACAATTATCTGTCATATTAAAATGTTGTAAATCATATGCAGTGTATTTTTGTCCTAGACATGTAAATGCACGTGTGAACATGTTCAGCACTCACTAGGACAAGCAGCTCACAGGTTTCAGGGTTGTAGACGATCCTGCTCGCTCCTACAGCCTTCTTAAAGTCCTTATGAGCAAGCTCGTTCTCACAGCTGGGAGAAAAAAAAAAGAAAATGAGATCACGTAGGAGTTATGGGACAGGGGAATTTTGTGAGAAAAATTTGATTTTGGAGACAGAATGAAGGAAGACTTTCTGTTGAAGTGAATAAAGCTAAAACGTTTTTTAGGGGGTACAATGAGAATTTAGACAGCTAAACATAGAATAGAATGGAAGGAAAGAGATTTAGGAAACTAAATGAGCAAAGAGGTATGCTTTTGGAGGGGAAACTGAGAATTTGGGGAAGTGAATGAGATAAAAGAGTGCATATAAAGAGGATATAATGAGACTTTAGGGAAGTAAATTGAGATTTTGTGAACTGAATACTTTAAAAAATATTTCATGAGGTCAAGGGGAATAAAATTAAGGTTTTAGGAGAGTAAAAGTGATTCTGTAAGGCATCATTTGCTTTTGGGGGAGTAAAGGAGTTCAAAATTGTTAAAAGTAAAGGAGATTTTGGAGCACTAAAAGTGGATGAAAATGTGAGAAGAAAAGGTAGCTTCAGGAAAGTAAAGCAGGATATTGAGCCATAAACGGCGATAAAAAGGAACATTTCATGAGGTAAAGGGGGGAAAAAGTGGGGTTTTGGAGGGTATAAGGGGATCTTGGGACAAAAATATTTGAAAAGAAAAATTAGCTAATTTGAGGGGTAAATGGGTTTAAAGGAAAAGGACACTTTTAGGAACCAAAGAGGTGGAAAAAGATTTTTAAAAGAAATGTGGGTTTTTTTGTTTTTTTTAAGATTTTGGAAAGAGAAGTTGCAGATTCATCACTGAGATTTAATGCATTTCCCAGATCACTCACTATAACATCATTAAGAAGCAGAGTTGGGCGTAACCTGGGTAGGGAAGAGTTTGTCTTCCCCGAATAATTCTCCACTTGGAACGGTACAAACTAAACGTCAGTACAAGAAGATGGTGGTGTTATAATTTCATATCCCGGTTCTTCAGTGAACAGAGGCGAGACCAATCAGACAGGGTTTACAGGAAAATACATGGAAACACTTGTGTCTTACTGACTGACAGCTCTCACTTCTGCCAAACGCTCGCTCACATGGTCAGTGTGAGGAAAAATGGACATGTGTCAATTTATTTATTTATTTAATGAGTAAAGGGGTTATAACTGAAACACTAACATCCTCTGATGCTGAGCAGGAAAACAAGGAGTGTAAATATCTTTGAGTTCCAGTTTACATGAACATGATATGAGCGGAGCAGAAGGAAAGATAATGTACTTTGCATGGCACTGTAGCAGCTAAACCCATAGCTTAGTTGTACCTCCACTTAGCTAGCAACACCAAACAAGTCTAGTTAGAAAAGTTTGATATTTTAACAGTCTGGTAGTCCTACAAACAGTGACAACACCCGGGGCAAGTTTTATTATAAATCCAACTTTTTTGTAGCGTATTTTTGTAGGTTTTGAAAGTAACTTGGAAATAAAGTAATTAGTAATCTGATTACTTTTTACTGCAGTAATCAGTCATGCAGTGAAAATAAAATTTTAAAGTAGTAATTAGTAATGGATTACTTATTTTTGAGTAACTTACCCAACACTGTTAAGAAGTGAAGAAATCAGAAAAAAAGAAGCAGAAACAGCAAATCCACTCACGCAGCCTTCAGGTCATCAGGAACAGGAACAGTGCACTTGTAAAAGGTGTTTCTCGTCACAGCTTTGTTGAGGTTCACAGGCCGCAGGCGCTCAAACGTGACGATCTCGTTGTATGTGGCGTCACAAGCTGCGTACTCAATCACATAGAACTGAGAGGAGAACAGAAAGGGAAAGTTAAAGCGACTCTGCAGAAGACATTGGAGAAACAGAAAGTGAAAGATGTGCACAGGATAGCCACTGTATACTCACGTCTCCCTTCATCATGCGCACTTTCGCGAGCCACCAGCCACAGGGTTCCTGCTCGTTCGCCCTCGAGTAGATCTGAGACACAATCAGGAGTTGCCACGTTACATCCTGTAATAAAGTTCAGTGTTTCTATAAATGTGTGATCTCACAGGCGCTCACCTCCACCTCGTCTCCCTCGCCGATTTCCTTCTTACCGTCAGCAGGAGGAGGCAAGCGCACGTCGCAGAACGGGACCTGTCTCTCCGGCTGCCAACTAATGGGGGGAAAGAAGACGACGAATTTTTTTTTTTTTTTTAACAGTACTGAACCAAAATTAGTCAGAATCAGAAAACCACTTACTTGTTTTCGAACGAGATAGAGAGCGAGTCCTCATGAACGTCTTTGACGAAGCCCTGAAACATGACATTGTGTTTCAAGTTTAAGTTCTTTATTTTTCACGTACAGGGAGTTATACAGTATATAGCTCTTACAGTGAGATCTTCCCAAACCATGCAAACATTATATTGCATAACATATTAATAACAATAATATCAGCTACAATGACCCTTAAAGGAATGAAAACACTATTATAATTTAAACTTAAGTATGCGTGAAAAGTCTCCCATTTGAAAATAAATACAAAATCTACCCGTTGGAACAAAAGAAATTAGGTGGAAAAAAGAAGCAGGACTTGCTGTGGGTCTGTTTGCAACTATTTTTGTTGTTAAAACAGAACAATATCGAGTCTAAAAGGCACTTAATAATATTATAATGAGCGTACACATTAGCAAAGCATGTTTAACTAATCAATTTAACATAAGATCAGCTGTCTTTTTTAAATAATCTCCCTAGGATTATTAACATATACTGCAGGTGTGCGATAGCGCAACCAGACTGCTACGGTCTCTACACACACACTCAGATCAGACTCAGTCACCATGCATCCATCCACGTATTTTTGTGAATTTTGGGACATTGCATAAAAAAGCTGCATAGAAACACCAGATGCAAATAAAAATCTCCAAAATGTGCATAAAAAGCTTATGCACACATTTGAGGCAGATAATTTTTTAATTCGATATGACGACATGCATGTAAAGTACGACGGAAACACATTTACGGAATAAACTCCTCAATGTGCATTTTAAAAAAAAGTCATGTGACTTTGCCTCAACAAATCTTGTGATTGGAAAATTGGCTGATGTGATTCCAATCTCAATCCGGACTGCAGAAACTCTCACTATCTTCAAAAAACAGCTAAAGAGCCACCTCTTCCGGGAACACCTAATCAACTCATAAAAAATAAAAAAAATAAAAAAATTTGCACTTACACCTCTACTCTGTACACTTGGCTTCCTCTAGAACTCAATTAAAGGATCTTGTATAGTAGCACTACTTGTATTGTTCTCTGCTCGATATATCGCTTTGCTTATTGTAAGTCGCTCTGGATAAAAGCATCTGCCAAGTGAATAAATGTAAATGTAAATGGATATTGAGCACAATGGCAATGCGGGGGTTTTCTGTGGGAACTGCAGCACGGTGAGTCGCATAACTGGAATAATCTCATGATACAGCATCTCAAATGTTATTTTTGTCATTCTGAAATGCCTGAGCCAATGTCTGTCATCGAAATGATTTGGAATAATTACATCCCAGATCTGTCTCACACGATTCCTTCCCAAATATCGGGCTTCCTCTTCCGATCGCAAGTTAACGTGAGATTTGAGATAGCGTTTATTATGTTGGAAAAAAGAGCCACAGTGGCTTCCCCAGTTTCAACACCTTCCTGTGAAACCAGTATACTACTACAATTCTACACATTAACACACATAAAGGTAGACTTGTCATGATAATGAAATTATCGACTTATCGTAATGACCTTGATTATTTTTGCTGATCTTGATATTGCCCATTGTGGTTGCATGCGTGTTTGTTTACATAAGAAAGAACGTCACCAACATTTTAGCCAATAGCTCTGCTTTTGTCTTCTCTTTAAAGGATTCTGTATTTTCGGCAGAAGAAAAAATATTTTTTGACATTTCAATTCCAATGTCTGAATATTCTTGAGAACTAAAAGTTCATTGCTCTTTGAAAGGGTCTACTTGCATTACTATGCTACTATATTAGCCTTATATCAGTGGCACAAAATGGTCTTAAAATGACAATAATATCATTTATTGCAATTATTTCTGGGACAATACATTGTCCAACAAAAGCAGTTACCATGACAGGCCTACGTAATGCACACAAGACACATAGGACAAAGTGCACAACAGCGTGGGGACAACACATCGCGGGGACAGTACAACACAATGCAGGGACATAACAGCGCAGGACAGCGCAATGCTGGCGCAGGACAGCACAAAATCAGGGACAGGACAGCACAGTGACAGGACACTGCCAAACAGAATTCTTCTTTTAACACATAGAAACAACATGACTGTTATGCTGGATGTCTTGTAACAAACCTAAATATACATATGATGCATAACAGAAATCTCTTCAAGTATTGTGATTTTTTTTTGTCATATCACCCACCCCTCTGATGAGTTAGTTTGCACACTCCTGGGGTTTTATACCAAAAAAGAGCTCTAATGTCAAGAAGAGCCAGTGTGATTTTATTATTAAGGAATAAACAGCATCCAAATCTCTAAGTTTTCATCACAGCTAAGCAAGAGCGATCATCTCTCTAACAGCAAATTAAAAATAGACCTGGCCTATGAATTTATCTGCTCATATCTTCCGATGACAGCTCATCATCCAAAAACAAACAGCTGCCCCTCAGGCCAGAACAGGCCTGCAGGTCATAAGTTCTGCATGAAACTCAGTGGACAGATTTTCTGACCAGGCACGTCTCATCGGAACAAAATAAGCCGAGCTGTTAGAGATCCGGTGAGAGGAATGAAAGAATAGTGTGCAGTTTACTAAAGGTCTATTGTGTGATAACCTACTCTAAAAATATCAGAGTATTAACTGACCATTTTAAGAACACACAAGTGGCACAAGCAGCGCTACAGAAAAGTGTTCTCCCCATCATTCCAGAGGTTGTGAGTTTGAATCCTGAAATACCACAGTTCTCCACGGGCGAGTGTCAAGACAGTGTAACTGCCTGAGCTCTCTGAGTGGGAGGAATATACACTCTCCTCTGTCAATCAATTCAATTCAATTCAGTTTTATTTGTATAGTGCTTTTTACAATAGCCATTGTCTCAAAGCAGCTTTACAGAATCACAGTGACACTAGCCAATTGCAGGCATCTGTGAGCTCATGATGAAGAAGAGGGCAGATAGCGCTTTCGTCTAAGTGTCAGTGATGGGAAGTTCGGATCATTTTACTGACTCGGATATTTGAATCTCGTGCAGCAAAATGAACAAATCTTTTTTCGAGACATTTCGTTCATTTCAGCAGAATATGATTAAAATGGTACGTTAAATTCCCCAAGACATCTAATACTTAGGCAAACGATCACATCTGAAATAAAAAGTAAACTATAGGTTAATGCAACCAAGGCCGAATTATGAGAAACAGAAATCATATCATTAATAGCTTAGCATTAGGTCTTCAGGCGATGCAGACTGTTAGTTCACCTCACCTCCTGATCAGATGCGTTTTTGTCACGTCACATTTATCACGTCTGTTCCCTGGACACAGAAATGATTAGTTCACGACTCGAGTCTTCTGGTTCGAGTCGTTCGTTCATCCGGTGACCTCCTCATAGGCTGAATGCGATGGGGCTGTGACGAAATGAACAAACGACTCGAACCCGAAGACTCGAGAGGTGAACTAATCATTTCTGTTTCTGGTTTTGTATGGTGCATTGCCTATGTGGCATCACCAGAAGAATGAATGACTCGAAGACTCGAGACGTGAACTAATCATTTCTGTTTCCTGCATAGAACCTATGGGGATGTTACAGCCCATGCGTGGTCAAAAATTTACGAATCACTCTCTGTCTGAGACAACTCGTTGTTCCCGAGTCATATTAAAGATTCGTTCAAAATGAGCGAATCATTCATGAACGACACATGACTAGTAAGTGCAATACGCAGCACGAGCAGCAGTGTGAAAAGATGCAGTTGCCTGGATTCATTGGTCACACAGGAAGCATACTTCAGCCTTCCACCTCACCAGTTGGTAGCTTTTGTATGATAATGAAAAGCTTGATAGCAGGTGAGGAGGGAAACAAATCTGTCTAAAAACATTTTTAAGAACAATTAGGGGATTTGAGATTTTTGTTTGTCTGGTTTTAGTTAAACATACAAGAATGCGCAAAAAGACATTTTAAGACCTGTAATAAAATTTTTCCTTTAACTTTTTTCATGGTCGGTTAATACCACGATATTTCTAGATATATTCTAAATGATCATACTGTAACACCCGGAGACATCACCAGCATTCCACAGTGCCTATAAATTACTTCATGAGCACATAAAGGGAATAAAACACTAACTCTAAAAAAATGTCAAATGAACTGTGAATCAGTTGTGATTGCTTCATTCATAAAATAACTATTTTGTTGTGTTTGTTCTCATGATGGTTGTTTACCTACACAAAACTACAGCCAAGAGTTTCTCAAGTGCTTTACAGCAAAAAAAAATTAATAAAAACGAAAAAGAAAAAAAAGCCTACACTAATACTAGGAAAGCGAAAGTTATTTACTGAGTGGAAAAAAACGAAAGTAAAAATGTTGGCATTACGGTAAAACTCCACTCAGCTAACTAAAGACTAGCATGATAGAAAAAATTATATAGCTGCCCTTAATCAAATTAACTCCAAAAATCAAATACCTATCACTGGTTAATTAATTCAGAGCGTCCATCAGATGCAAAATTATAGTAATGTTAGATAGCTATCTCGGCTAGCGTACAATAGAACTAGCGTCGAGAGAACGCGCCCGTAATCCGACAACTCCCAGTTTCTGCGTTAGGATTGGCTAGCAGTATTCTTCTGCTAGCCATGTGATTGGTTGACAACGCCTGAAAATAACCAGCTAGCCAATCCCATTGAAGTAGGTGGGATTTGTCGAAAAACAGGTTGGATAAAATAATGCAATCTGAACCGCAAAGCTATGCTAACTATAGTAACTATAAAAGCTGCACGCAGAATGTAAGGAATTTTTAAAACGTATTGACCTTGATTTGGAGAAAATTTGGAGTCTTATGTTTTAGAATATGATCCGCCTTCACGATTTGTAAAATATAAAAACATATTTTACCTTATAATAAGCTCCATTGGAGCCACGAACCTCAACCGTCAGTTCGTCCATTTTTGAACACGCTAGGTATTGTGGGTAAAAATTCTAGATCTATTCAGTCTAAGCAATTAAGCAATGCTATCGGTTCAATCCCAAATCTCTGCTTACAAAATATTTAGTGCACTTTGTGGAGTTCTTAAATATTTATTTTTTTTATTACTATGTGGTAATTATGTATGAATTAAATAGGCTAAAGCCCAAATGGCATCTTACTATAAATACATTTTATTGTACTATATATAAACCATTGGTTTATGCCTTACTAGTGCACTTTTATAGGGAGTAAGAAAATATTTGGGATTCAGCCACCCTTCTACTGGGCAAACTATAATCTTCCTAATCTAGATCTGGATTTTCAATTCACACATCTTTGTGTTATATAGTTTATAAATCCTAGAAATTCTCAAGATGTTTGTGAGGGGGAAATGTTTTTTTATTCTCTTCTATTCTATTATAAAGAAGCATGGCTTTTGTCAAAAGTTTGAAAAACATTTTTATGTTATATTTGAATTTGGGACATACTTTCAGTCATTTAGGCTTAACGTTGACACGTTTAACTCAATGACATGTTTAGGACATTATTTATTTGCGGCATACTTATTAGTTGTATCAATAAATCCAATTTCAATAAGAGAAATTGAAAATACTATTCTCCAAAACATACCATTTACAATGTCAAATATTGTATAAACACAGCCAACTGAGTAAAACTGGGTTTAGGTCAATATTTTCCAACTTCATAACAAATGTTTTATAAATGTCAGGATGAACCTCCAGGTTCCAGGGTTCGATTCCCGCCGTGGCTATGTGCGTGCAGTGTTTGCATGCTCTCCCTGTGCTGCAGGGGCTTCCTCTGGGTACTCCGGTTTCCTCCCCCAGTCCAAAGATGTTATGTATGATAGGTAGGCTGATTGGCACGTCTAAAGTGTTCGTAGTGTATGAATGTGATTGTGCCCTGCGATGGACTGGCACCCTGTCCAGGGTGTACCCCACCTTGTGCCTGATGCTCTCTGGGATAGGCTCCAGGTTCCCCATGACCCTGAAAAGGAGTAACAAGTAGAAGATGGATGGATGCAGGATGAACAGATTAAATTCAAATCACAGTACAATGACATTTTATCATGTATTTCTTTCTGTAGCAGCATAAACGGGATTTTAAACGGGATTAAAAAAATAATAAACATCAACGCCAATCTCTAAAATTATATGAACACAGACCACTAAGTACAAATTGCTGCATATATTTTCTGCATCCTCTCTCTCACCATCTCTCTCTCATCATAACTCTCTCTTTCTGGTCTGTAATATGTTAACATTTCTATAGTAACAGCTTGTACGGT
>JAOUWY010000003.1:13084385-13095678 GCA_025728095.1 Prietella phreatophila
ATGCAAATCAATTTATAACATTTTTGACATGCGTTTTTCTGGATTTTTTTGTTGTTATTCTGTCTCTCACTGTTCAATTAAGTCTACCATTAAGATTATAGACTGATCATTTCTTTGCCAGTGGGAAAACGTACAAAATCAGCAGGGGATCAAATACTTTTTTCCCCCACTGTACGTTATAGAAGGGAATTATTTATAAGTGCACTATTCACTATGCGCCCCCAAATGAGGATGGGTTCTTGTCTCGGTTTCTTCCTAACATCATCTCCGGGAGTTTTTCCTTGCCACTGTCACCTCTGGCTTGCTCATTAGGGATAAATTTATACTTTTAAAATGTATATCTCGAATTTATATATTTTTGTAAAGCTGCTTTGTGACAATGTCCAGTGCTATACAAATAAAATTTAATCGAATTGTATTTCAGGCAACTGAATGGCATATGTTAACTAGCGTTGCTAATGATGTTAACATGCTAATATCAGAGCTTAGAACTCATAAGAGTTTATTACAAAGGAAAAAAAGGACAGCGACATTTCTCATGAATGTCCTCATAAATCATTATGAGCCAAATTGCACATTTGTAGTGTTATAATTTTGAAGCAGTGCTCCTGTTTACATCTATGAACTGCTTCAGCTGAAAATGTGTGCTTAAGGAAACTCATAAGAATCTTTGCATGGTGACTCTATCCTTTAGATTGCATAATATAAAATGTTCATTTGCAAACATCTAGAACGTAGAAAAGTAGACAAGTGTGCATTCATTGTTTTGGAAGGCAGCCTTAATATAGCTTTACTGCCCTAATTAAATTCAATGATCTGCAGGTATCATGGGGAAAGAGGGAAGACAAGCTGTTCGAAACAGCGACTATGCAATCGCTAGGTTTAAATTCCTCTCGAAGTTACTGCTCGTCCACGGACACTTCTATTACATTCGAATAGCAACGCTCGTGCAGTACTTTTTCTACAAGGTACGTTCACAATGTTTTGAGTGTTTATTCCTGCATTTATATTATCGTCACAGAGGTGTGTTGCTTAAATTGTGTTTTTGTGTGTTTTTTGTGTTTTATTTTGTAGAATGTGTGCTTTATCACACCGCAGTTTTTATACCAGTTCTTCTGTCTGTTTTCACAACAAGTAAGTCTCTTTTCCATGTTTTGTTATCTATTCCTCTGTGTGTGCGTGTGTGCGTGTGTGCGTGCGTGCGTGCGTGCGTGCGTGTGTGCCCTAAACGTCTTTAATGGGGTGGGGTTTATTTTTCTTTTCATTTGTTTGTTTTAATATGTTTTGATTCTTGTCCTCTGTGCACTTTAACCTTTCACTCACATACTGTGTATGTGTTGTATGTACAGTAATTTCTGTGTTTCTATATATATTTAATATTAAGCATTAAGAATCAGACCGATATTGTTAAATAAATCCTATAAATACAAAGCATATTATGACTGCTTTAATTTCAGCAGAAATGTTAAATAAAAATGAAACTATAAAAAAAATTATAAATTGAACTGTCCATATGGATGAGCTGCCATGGAGGAAAAAAAAAAAACTGCTTTAATTCACCAATCCCCTAGATAGCGTTGTGCTTTTTCTGAATCAGCTAGAAAAATGTCAAACTTTTTTGTTGTTTGTTTAAGCCTGGGTCTTTGGGTTAGTCAGAGGGCCCAATTAATTGCATGGTTGCAGCACTGGAGTATAATTAATATGCGTAAAATATTAATAACAATGCTACTAATAATACAGTATTTTCTGAGCAAAATGACACTTCTCACTAATTTAATCCCTTTTTCGGATCTGAAAAATATATCTTTCTATATAAAGTCATTTTACAGTCGTTTTTAATACAAAAAAATAAGCTACCGTCAAAGTGCTATGCTAATTTATTATGCTAATTAAGAAATTATGACTGGAATGTTTATTATAGGCCAGATAATGTAATATATGGTAACATATGTTTTTCTGTTTGTATTCTAACTGGTTTCATCATCCTAGTAAAGACTGCATTAAAATTTCGATAGCCATATTTAGCCAAGTGTATTGTTTTGTTTAGTTTTTTCCTTAACATGACACATTTCCTACTCATCTGTGTTTTCGCAGACGCTGTATGACAGTGTGTATCTCACGTTCTACAACATCTGCTTCACCTCCCTCCCCATCCTGGTGTACAGTCTCTTTGAACAGCTGGTTCATCCTCACATTCTACAAAGCAAGCCAGCACTTTACAGGTATATAACACACCTCTCTCACATCCTGCTCTCATCAACGCTAAAAATGTTTTTTCCAACTAATAAAATAATATTCTTGGTATATTTAGATTTGTTTAGATGCAAAGGCCATGACCTGATAAAAGCCACACCTCTTTATTGGAACTGATGGGTGTGGAGACCACACCCCCTTTGTTGGAACTGATAGACCCAATGGCCACACCCCCTTTATTTGAACTGATAGATGCAAAGGCCACCTCACCTTTATTGGAACTGATATAATAATAATAATAATAATAATAATAATACTTGTGGTATTAGTAACATAAATGTATAAATATGTGCACCTTTCCTAAAAGTATACATGTATGAACTCATAACGTAATTTTGTAACCTCTGATTTGTTAACAGAGATATCAGTAAGAACTCACTGCTTTCCTTCAAAACCTTTTTGTATTGGACGATCCTGGGCTTCTGCCACGCCTTTGTCTTCTTCTTTGGCTGCTACATCCTGATGGGAGAGGACACAAGTCTAATGGGAAATGGGCAGGTCTGCTTCTACACACACACACACACACACACACACACACACACGCTCTTCCTAGTTTTCTTGTTGTATTTCTACTTTCTCTTCTGCCACTTGAGCGTGTGTCAGTCATGCAGACATTAATCATAAAAGGATGTGTGTGTATGAGAGAGAGAGAGAGAGAGAGAGAGAGAGAGCAGTTTTTTGTAGGCACCACTTCTTATTGTTAGGATTCCTGATTTGCTGGCTAATCAACTCAGCATGTTATATTCAGAATGCATTTACATATAAATTAACCAGATGTTGAGGGTGTAGTCTTACATTCAAATACAGGATAGAGCCTCTACCGTTGTGTACTAAATGCTAGTCTTCTAACTGGAATTAAATTAATAGTCCTTTGAGGACATTACCAAGTGCTATATAACATTGAATCAATACTCGCAAAGCATCTTAAGAGTCCTTATTTTATTTTCTTATGCTGTTTTTTTGTGTTTTATTAATAAAATGGCAAGCTGCTTATTTTTCTTATTAACTTCAAGAAAGAGGAAAAAAAGAGAGTTTGCTATAGCATTCATGAGAACAGGAACTAACATTTGTTGGATGTTCAGAACATTAAATGTAACTGCAAGGATAAAAAATATTGTCATTCTTTATAATAAAAAAAATTGCTGGCAATTTGCTGTGGTATAAGAGGTATAATAAAAGTCTATATAGGAGTGTTAACAGTAACTCCTTCATCACAGCACCACATCACTGATAATTTCACTGTAACACCACACACAGTGGTTAATTCCTTACTTATGGCTCAGAAATCCCCTCTTTCTGCATGTTTAATTATGCATATTATTTGCTAGGCTAACCGTATGGCACAGACTGGAACGGCAAATCAAGAGTTTACTCTTCCTTATTGATTTCATGAATATTTGATTATATTTGTCAAGACTAAAGCTGGTAAAAATTTACAAAACCTCAGCTCCCTTAAGACATTCCTCTGGTTCTAAAAATAACACATTTTCAGGTGAATTTTGGCTTGGGTTTTTTTTTTTGTTTCCTCCCTGTTTTCTTTCACATTTCCCCCTCTCCTTCATTCCTCATCTTTCTCTCTTTCTTTTCTCTCTCTTCACGCTCTGCATGTTTTCAGATTTTGAGAGCTAACAGGCAGCTGGTAAGAGTTGACTGGATTACAGTTGTTGCATGTCTCCCTGTATAATGCGCGTTTGTCACCAGCATTATGATGTCATGTCACCTTTCGATTTTACACACACACACACACAATTTTGGAAAAATTCCCTCACCCATGCTTTGCATGACTGGGGGGGGAATTAGCTTCTGATGTTCTCTGGATTTCCTCCTCATTTCAGATTTCAGTCAAATTCTCAAGCACTGTTCTTTTATTTTTAATGAAAGCCTGAAGACATTTAGCAGCCGCTTGTTTCCTCAAACATTTGGCATCTGCTCGAATAATCATCAGCTTTTGATATGCTTATAAATGATATCTAAAACCATGTTTCATATAAACTTTATAAGCATGTCTTCTGCTTTTGTAGATGTTTGGAAACTGGACTTTCGGTACATTGGTGTTCACCGTTATGGTTATTACAGTAACCTTAAAGGTAAGTGATGTATGTCACTCAGGAGAAAAAAAAGAAACAGCTCTGAGGAAGTTGCTGTTTTAATTGGCTTCTCTTCTGTTATGACAGTTGGCGCTGGAGACACATTTCTGGACATGGATGAACCATTTTGTCACGTGGGGCTCCATCGCTTTCTACTTCATATTCTCCTTGTTTTATGGGGGAATTATATGGTACCTCAGCACTTTCTCATACAACACAAAAAATCCAAAAAAACAGTACATAGTTTCCAGACTTGAAATGAAATGTACATTTAATCAGAACTCAAATAAAATTTGTCTGACAAGGCATCAGCAAATGCAGTTAACAAGAATAAGATTAAACAACCCCTAAAACTTTATTTACTTGTATCTGTGATTGGCCATTACCACAGTCCTGCAGCAACAAATTACCATTACCTTCTTAACTTTTCTTGGCTGCTTTAACAGGATTATGATTGTGTTAATTGTTGTACCCATAATTACAGCGACCTTGTTAACTGCTGTAGCAGAATTATGACCTCATTAACTGTTGTGGAGGGATTATGACATCGTAACCCTCTCAAATAGGATTACCATGACCTTGTTACTCATAGTAGTGTTATGACCTGTCGTAGTGGGATATCCATGACCTCATTAACTGCTAGCAATATTATGACCTCGTAAAATGTCATTGCAGGATTGTGACCTTGTTAACTACTGGAGCTGTAGTGGCATTATGACACCTTAAAATGTTGTAGTATGATTATGACCCCTTAAAAGGTTGTTTACTCTTGTAATGGTAAATGGTGCACTTATATAGCGCTTTTATCCAAAGCGTTTTTACACTGTGTCTCATTCACCCATTCACATACATACTCACACACCAATGGTAGCAGAGCTGCCATGCAAGGTGCTAACTTGCCATTGGGAGCAACTTGGGGTTCAGTGTCTTGCCCAAGGACACTTCTGCATGTGGAGTCATCCGGGAATCAAACCTCCAACCCTACAATTAGTGGACAACCCACTCTACCACATGCGCCACAGCCGCCCCTGTAATGGGATCATCTTGACCTCTAAGTTCTCTAGCAAGATTAGCATGACCTTGTTTACTGCCGTAGTTGTTACCTTGAATAAGGTCATATTAGCCGATGTTAATTTGCTATTGTTAGCTACTTTAACATTTTTTTTTGTGAAGATGCGCGTGGTTTTTTTTTTTTGGTTTTTTTTTTGGGGTACAAGAACATAATACCTTATTTCCCTTTCTGTTTAGGCCATTTCTCCACACGCAGGACATGTATTTCGTCTTTGTCCAGCTGTTGTCCAGCGGCTCAGCCTGGTTCGCCATCATCATCATCGTCATCACCTGCCTGTTCCCCGATGTCATCAAGAAAGTGTTTTACAGACACCTACACCCCACCAGCACACAGAAGTCTCAGGTCAGAATATGTTTCCTCTGTCTAAGCACACTAACGGTTGTAACGATAACCAAAAGCCGGACTGAACGTGGTGTTTTGCATGAATTAATTTCAAGACATGTGCAATGAATTTAGCTGTCTTGAGCACTGCATAAGCTGATACTAATAGACAGGAAGCATGTCACTCAGCACAACTCAGCATGGCTTGTCAGCAGCAAACACTCATGACCTCATTCATTATAACATGCTCACTGAACTGCATTGAGACTAAATGATCTTGATGTTTACAAACCACATCCTGTGGAAACTTTATAGCTTTACATTGTAGCTGGTATTTGCCTGTAAGAAGAAAAGGTTAAAAAATGGGATTGCATTGTAGTGAGTGTGTGGTGTTTTTCTCTTTAACGATAATGTCACCTTCCTCTTCTTTCTGAGAAGCTGATGAGACAGAGACCTCTGGAATAACTGGTCCACCCACACAGAGTTCCTCTTTAATTTAAAGAGTTTAAAGCCTCACTCAGGATTGGTACACTAATACACTATGACATGGTATTTACCAATGCTCCATGCACCATAGATTTCCAAAAAGTGAAGAAAAAAAATAATAAATAAATAGTAAATAAGTAAAATAAACTGTATAAGTACTTTGGCTCCACTTGATCCTTTCCACATTTTGTAGAACTAAAATGGACTTGTTTTGGACTATATGTTAATATGTTTGAGAATTATTTACAAAATTTTTGTGATCAACTGCTCAGAAGATCACAAGTCGCATAATTAGTTGAATGGAGTTGACCCACGTCCAACTAAAGAGTCAAGTGATCTCACATAATTCACTTGTTCTTAGAAGAACCCAGAATTTGTCAGAGAAACTAAAGGCCGATTTATACTTATGCATTAACCTGTCTGGCACTGAGAGCAGGATCATGGTTCAACAAGGCACGCAGAGACTTGCTAGTGCACAATCCTTCCAGCATACACGTTACACGCTGTACGTCTCTTCGGTGCTAATCGTCAGGTGACCGCTGATTGGTTGGCCTGGAGGTATGTCTGATAGCATACACGGAAACAATTTGATTAGATGTGATATTTCTTCCACGGGTTTGATTAAATTCACTAATTAAAATACCTTGCATTGTAAATGGCTAGAAATGCTCTGTAAAAATTGTGGGTTTAAGCATATTATATTCATATTCACTCTGTTTTAGTTTCTCAGACTGGCATCTTTAATAACATATATCAAACTCTTGCACTCTCTTGACCTCAAGCAAGTTTTCCCATGTGTTTTATGTTTGCTTTACACACGGCAATATCATCACATTATTGTACGATGGATTTGTTTCTGGAATTCTACTATCATGATATTGTGTTCATGTCGACTGTAGTTCATTATAATTAAGCAATATTGCAAGAGTAAGAGCGTGGTTTTACTGTGTATTGGCACAACTGTGATTCTCCACAAATAACTGATATTTAGGACACAATATGGCCAAATGTTCCGTTTATTTTTGCTCCAGCAGAAATAGATCCAGAAGAAGCTACACTCACTATGTAGCATATTGATTAGCTGACTAGACTAGCTCGCTCATATTAATTTGTATATAGGTGAAAAGGAAGAAGGAACACTAATTTCAAAGGATGCACCTTTAACATTGGTGTCCCTTCTTCCTTTTCATCTTAATCTGATGAGCTTTCATGTTTTAAATCAAGTTATATTCCTGAAAAGTATAGTTTGCTATGATGTCCGCAGATGATGCCACTAGCTCTACCGTACTAAGTGGAATTTAAGTGGTGAACAGACGGGTGGCATCTCATAAACAGTGAAATGTCCCAGTGCTGTTATAGGATATATACACACTCTTTTAACGCTTCTCAACCAATCAAATCAGTGGACTGCAACTATCTGTTTTATAATTGTCATTTGAATGCTGCAGGATTGCACAATTTACGTTCTCTTTCTTCTAATGGACTCTTAATAAACACACAGGTGGTATAAACCACAGCAACTTAAAAAATCTAAATAAAATCTAAAGCATCAGTGACTGATGGTATAGTGATTGATTTAAACACTAGTTTAATTGAAGTGCTTTGATAAAAGATCTGCTCATGCTTCTCAATATAGACAAGTTAAAACACAAGAAATGCTTTGTGAGAATTCACTTGTTTTATGATTAATCACACAAGGTGCCCCGTCATGCAGCATTATCTTCTATTTATTATTCCTACAGTGAAACACAGATCTTGCATTGTTTCTCGGCCCTTCCAGACAGTAGTAATTCAGTAAATTCAGCTGTGGTTCATGCACCAGCGCCTCCTAGAGGATACACTCTGGTTATGTGCAAGTATGAATATTTGACCCTGTATGAGCATGTGTGCACAATATTCTCAGAGGCACACATACACGCAGCTTTAAACAGCCTCATGAAGCTGATGTTTAGAAAAACTTCAGTTCTCCAGTTTGGTGAGTCTGTGCCAACCAAAGCCTCAGATTCCTATTCTTGACTGTCAGGCATCAAGGTTTGATATGATGTGTATTTCCGAGGTGCTTTTCTGCTCACCATGGTTATAAAGAGTGGTTATTTGAATTAATTCCGATCAGTTCAAACCAGCCTGGGCTATTCTCCTCTGCCCCCTCTCATCAACAAGAGGCATTTCCACCCATAGAGCTGACTGTTCTTTTCATTTCCTGTGCAGATTATAGAGACTGTTGTGTGTGGAAATACCAGGAAGTTTATTAAAATATTCAAACCGCTTCCAACAATCATGCCATGTTCAAAGTCACTGAGATGATATTTTCTCCATTCTGATGTTTGACGTGAACATTAACATAAGCTCTTGACCTGCATCTGTATGTTTCATTGCATTTTGCTGCTGCCACATAATTGGCTGATTGGATAATCACATGAACATGCAGGGACGTAAAGTCACATTAAACTTTTAAATATCAGTCTCCCAAAAAGGTCACATGATCTCACTTGTAATCTCTCTAACTGATGCAAGTTCACATCCATAACTCTGAAAGAGGCCATAGATAAATGTTACAGAGCATCCCGATGAGAGAGAGAGATAGAGAGAGACTGATTTTTTGGTGGTACTGTGTGGTGTTGCCTTTGAGGTCTATAGGGTTTTTTGTTTGTTTGTTTTTTTCTGGTACAGCGTGTTTCAGTCTTATTCTGTGTTGACACAGCAATGATTTGTTTTTCTCTGGTTGCTAGTTGGCATTTCTGACTTGAGGTTATTGTTTGTTGCCATTGTTTCTTCAGTAAGAGCTAGCTAGAGAAAATGTCATGCACATTTTGTGCATGGATGTGTGACTTAATGTTAATTAAGCAAAACTTAAACCAGGTTGACCATTCTAAATGCAAATTAAAATAATTGTGTATTAAATTGTAATTGATGCATGTACACAGTAATTCGCTTTATTAGAGGCTAATCAGACCCAGGATTTTTTACCCAAAACAGAGAATAGTTTTTTTATAAATTAGTCTTTTATTTATTTTACCTCCCAAAATATTTGAAATGGATAAAGCTCATACGTTCAATTTTCCTTCATCTTGTGTTGGAAGGAGTGTCGCATAGTGATATGACATAATAATATTGTGATGAAATGTCACAATACACTTCTGCGATATTGTGATATCTGTGAATAATTTTTCAACATTTTTATTAGAATAAATTTTATTACAAACTGTATGGAAGCAGCTTTAAAATGTTGGGCTTAATTTTTGCATTTATTTCATAAGTAAAATGTTTATAATATCTTTGAGAATGATTTGATATTTTTGTCATATTGCCCACTCCTGACACTTAACACTTTACATAATTGGTGAGAATTGTTCCTCACATTTCATTTGCTGCCAATTTCATTTCAGCAAAGGTTCAATTCAATTAACAATAAACTTTACAGAAACGTGGATTTTTATATCTATTGAACATCCCCAACAATTTCACACGTTATCAAGACATTTCTTAGATTCTTATTTGCATAAATGTAAGGCTTGCACTGTCACTTTGCCTCCTTTCTCTATACTAACGTCTGACTGCAAGTGTGAATGCAGGGTTAAAATGTCCAACTGTGGGTGTGTGTACATTGCTCTACGTCTGTGTCCTTGTCCTCTTATTATTGATCCTGTGTGTTTTCACCCCTTCTCTCGCTCTGTAGATGTACTCCAACCGAGTCGCTATAGGTGACGACTTCATCGCTCTGCAGCCACTCTCCAGAGCCAAGAATCAGCTGGGCAAGATTAGGTAGAGTAGGCTGAGCCATTTAACCCTTCAGTGTCGTGCTGCATGCTGTAATCACACCCAACTAAACAGCATTCAGAGGAGGGTGAGAGAGAGAGAGAGTGAGCAAAGCTGTGTTCCAATACTGTTTTAACACACTTTCCCTTCTACGATTTTCTTTGGTTGAACACTTCCTGCCATCTTGGAAGCTGTAGGAAACGCGTTATGATTTAGAGATATAATTATACAAATGCTAAAAATCTGTACATCATTGGTTCTCAAAGGGGGTTTTGTGATATCTTTATTTGTTTGTTTGTAATTTTGATATAGTGAATGAAATCTCAGCCTATCATAGATAATAAGATTTATCATATTTATGTTTATAACTTGTATTTATAATTGAGTTCTGGAATGCATGGATTTAAATCTAAATCTTTATCACTCAAGAACAAGTTGGACCTAATGTGATCTTTGGAATTAAAAATAATAATAATTGTGTGTCCAATAAATAGCCAGAATATCTGGCACACACTTAAATAATAGTTAAATAGAAAAATAAACCTGTGCTGAGAGGGTCAGTGGAATCTATTAAGGGGTTGCTAGATCTAAAAAGCTTTGAGAACCACTGTGGTACATGATAGTGTTAGTTTATTCTGCCATCTAGTTTGAGTTTTAAACAATTAAGTCTGTAAATTTCCTAGAAGATTGCTTCACGGAGCAGTGCATCCCTATACACACTCGTCCCATTGTACTGCATGTGTCCATTCTTGTGATATAATTTGATAGAGCACATCATGTAAGAGGAAAAAGCTAACAAGGGTGTGTTAATCAGTATTGGACATCAGACAAGGAAAAAGAAAAGTGAGCGAGCTGATAACTGCAGTTACACAGTTCACCCCGCATGTCTACCCGAGTCAACCTGCATGTGCTTATATGCACATTTCCATCCATATTTTTAATTTAAATGAAAGAAACATTTTTTATGGCAAAAGCTCTCAACTTGCAACAAATGAGGACTGACCCAATGGTTAAAAATAACATTAGGGTTGTAATTAGAGGTGGCACGATACCACTTTTTATATCACAAAAAAAAAAAGAAAATACTGAAATATTGAGTATCAACCAGTATCGATGCCTATCCTTTTATTTATTTATTCTTAATGACAGCTTTTTTCTTTTCTTTTTTTAAACGAAGGCAGTTTAAAATGACAGGAAAAAATACATAGCTTATGGAAAACTGCCTCTTTTATTTTTATTCAGTTAGAATTTTCCACACAAAACCAGTTACATTGCAAATCTCAATAAATAAAATAAAATCTTTTATATTTTTATATGT
>JAOUWY010000003.1:13108057-13119588 GCA_025728095.1 Prietella phreatophila
TAATACATTATATTTTCTATAGTAACAGCTCATTCACTCATTGATATAGTGAAGTTTTCTGTAAGATGTTTATTTTAGTGTGAGTGCTGTGTAAGTTAGAGGTAAAGCTGTAACCTGTTTTCTAACAGGGCAGAGGAGTTTACACTTTGCAGTTTCTCAGTAACATGACAAGCTGCATTTTTTTTATTATTAAAAAAAAAGAGAGAGAGAGAAAAAGAGGTTGGTAAGTGAGCGACTGTTTATAGCTGTTATAACCAGTGAGAACAGGAACTTGTTCAATAAATAATGACTATAACTCTAAATAAAGTACTATAACTGGTAATTCCTATAACTGATTATCAGCACATGTCTAGTTTCGTTGAAAGATTTTAAACATCTGCCTTTATTTCATAGTGCCCGATAAACAAAGCTTTTCTGTCTTTCCATGTCCCGTCCTTTCACCCATGCTGCACTAACATGCCATCTTTTTTCATCGCTCAATCATCTGTGTCTACACGACACTGTAGGGAAAGACTTCCGATGGAAATTGGGCAGAATGACATGATCCATTCGTGATGTGATAACCATCAAGCCCAATATGGCACAGCTTCCATTAACACATTCATGTTCAGGATGAGGCTAAATGATCAGGACACTAGAGCACCACTTTGAAGCTTTAATACTCTGTTTGAAGCACAGTAATAATAGTGCATTTTCTTCTGATTCCCAGCCGTTTAAACAGTAATCCACCTAAATCCAGCAGACATTTTGCAAGTAACCATACAATAAGTGGCCCCTTTTTTACCCCCTCATCTTTTCAGAAAAGCACTAAGTGGCAAGCACTTTTTTAACCTCTTGACCAATCAGGATGCGGCTCAGGGTGCAAGTGAGAAAAAACAAACATGGAGGACGGAGTTGTGTTGAAAAATGAGTTGTGTTAGTGAGCAAACATTTAATTGAAGGTAGTTTACGAAAATATTTAATTGCCGATATTCCAATGATGCTGCAACTAAAGACAAACACACTTAGCAAGTGAAGATATACTGAATACAGGAAGCGGTATCTAATATTTGCCATTATGAGATTATTATATAACAAGTATAAAAATATTTCTACAGTTTCAAGCTTAAAATTGTCTTAGCAGATCATTTTGCGTCTTTCTAGAAATAAACACTTGAGATAAATGAATGATCTGGCACTAGAATAATAAAATAAAAACTAAAAGCTTGAAATTAGTGAAAATATCTAGGAATGTGCTCAACAATCTTATATTTATACTATATCCTAGCAAGCTAGGTTAGTCAGTAATGATTACAGTATGAGCTTCACAGGAGTCGATTTTATTCATATCAGAACAAAAAGCTTTTTGGGTTTGAAATGTTTTTAGGTTTTAAATCAAACTAGAGTATAATGTTATTAATTGAGAAAGCCCCAGAAAAGTTGCCCATTTGTTATTCTTTTCTAGCTCAGAGTTTAAGATGTAAATAATGATCCTTGATGAGCAAAAACTGAGTGCTTTAGGGGGAAAAGTGTCAGCCAGTATTAATCCCATACCATGACTCAGGATCAGACTCGGATCAGTGTCTCTCTGTTTAACAGTATAACCCTTTAACATTTCCTATCATGATGTCATTACAGCGCTACTCACAGCTCCATCCCTTTTTTATTTTTTATTGATGCTTTTAGATCGTGGAGTGACTCAGATCCGTTCTCCTCCAACGACCAGAGTGTTTTGACTCTCTCTCCTGTGGAAGCCTCTCACTGCTAGTGTATAAAGAAGTCAAAGTCATCGTCGTCATAAAGGAAAACATTTTGACCACAGAAAAATTGTGAAATCTTTTTTTTTTTTTTTTTCTTCAAATGGTATGCACTTCAATCAGAATGGACTGTCCTTCCTGAGGAAACATGTCTGAAGCCATAAAAGTCTCTATTACTCCCGTCCTGTCATGTCGCATTAGCTCCAGGGCTCTAGTCCTGATTCTGAGGTCACCTCCTGAAGGAAGCAGACTCACCAGCTTCAGCTCCATCCATCCTTCACCTTATTTATGCACTTATGCTTTAAGTTCTTCCCTGATCCTCATTTAATTACCGTGCACACTCTGTGTTCTTATTTTTCTTCTTTTTGTGTGTGTTGTGTGTATCTTCTGAGCGAGCCTGTAGACTGTATGCTCCTCAGATTTCAGAGGCCTTTGGGTTACTATGGCAACCGTTTTTTAAAGTCACTTTAGAAACATGCTTTATATCAGGTGGTCAGGAATTGTTCAGCCAAAAATAAAATATTTTCTTTACTCCAAATGGAGTCGAGCAGTTAAAACATTTTAATGCACAAAGTTTGCTGCATATTTTTTATGCTGTACCGGAGTTATAAGGCTAATGTATAATGTAGGGCTACCATTTTAGCATTGTGCATCAAATTATTCTTTTTATTAGGGACACATTGATACAGCCACTGGTATCAGGCATCAGTCTAATAACGTGCTCATGTACGTGCTCAAAAAAACCCAACTCCATTACCAACATCTGATACTACATAAAAGTTGGAGAGAAAAAAATACAAATTTAATAAATAAAAAACAGTTTAATCTGAATCACAACTCTGCCTTTAAACCTTAGGCCACACCCCTTTTTGAATCTAACGCCAAACTTTGTTGAGAGAGAATACAAGTCAGGATTTTGCGTTACAACTATATTTAGCTCACTGATGATAACCGTGCCAGAAACTCGTGTCTATTAGCGTTCACTATATTGTTAAATTGTAGTGCCAGCACAAAACTAGACAAGCAAACGTGTTGGCTGGTTACGTCCTGGCTGATTTTGGCCGAGTTTCTTCCTTTAATTTGAGGTTTTATCAGTGAAAGCACCAACTGAAGACTTTCAGTCCTGTTCTATATATTTATATGTGCAATGATTTGATAAATCCTAATATATTAATACAGAGGAATTCTTGAGAGGTCACATGAGACTGGATGTAAAACTGTAGTTTGCTTTTGTTTGTTTAATATTATGTGGGATGACTGACGACATCAGATGAGGAATCGTAATAATTTTTCTCTCAGTTACATACTTCTTGTTTAGTTCACCATTTTTATGTCAGGGAACACACCAGGCATCAACAACGGCCAACTCGATTGATGTTAATCTGTCCACACTCGGCTGCCAGGTTATTAGTGACCGTGTTCTAGCTAATAAACTGATGGCTCAGTGCGTGTGTGTTCCTCAGGGACAGTAGCAATAAGAATCTCTGGACCAAGGACCGTCCACTCCAGCTGTGAGTCCAGAGCTTCATTTCTATGGTTTTCCATTTAAACAAAGTAAATGTTGAAGTGTGTTACTGTAATTGTCCTCTCCTGACAGTGAAAGTGTTCAATTGTTGTTTATGGACATTCTATTTACAGAAAATAAAGCTGTTTTTAAAGAATATTGATCAGTCTGTTTGAATAACCGATCTTTACGACTGTCCCCCTTCTGAACGATGAGTTGTTACAGTGGTCTGCACAACATGACATTTCCCAAATGACATACTAGGCTACAATAAAATATTAGAATTCTTTTTATTATTTAAAAAACCTCACCTCACTACTATGTAACCCTCTTACTGTTGAGGGAAAAAAAATCTGCCATGTATATTTCAGGATTTTGGGGCATGGCAGCAAAAGGAGGGGAAATGCTACAACACCAAAAAATCAAAACACATTTACAAACAAGGTTTGTGCAGAAAAGGTAGGAAAACTGAGGGATGATTTTTTTCAGGAGGGTTTTTTTGTTTGTTTTCATACAAATGTCAGAAACCTTCTGCCAGCAGTTAACCATTAGTGTCTAACTTTAGGTTAAATGATTAGAAACTCTGGATTTGTGCGAATAGTAACTAATCACGTTAACAAGAACAGTCCCTGTCATTATGCCACTTTACAGTGCCGAAGAGCTCAAGTAAGTAACGTGAAGTCTATCGGAGAAACACGCGCACTCTGTTCAGGGTTGTGCCTCTTCCTCCTGTTCCTCCTCCATTTCCACCAGAGCTGCGTGACGACTGGCCTGTGAACCTTCTTTAAACAGGACCCTCTTAATGACACCCGCTTTAGGAGCTCTGATCGTGTGCTGCAAATGTACAGGATGGTACGATAAATCAAACAAACCAAGAACCAATGTGGTTTTAAGTGACTAAAGAAACGTCTTCTGTTTACCTCCATCTTCATTGCGATCATCACCATGAGAGGATCTCCCTTCTGCACAGCATCTCCAGCTTTCACAAGGACCTGCAGGTACAGTTACACACTTTAAAACCAAGTCTCCCGTATCACTGTAAACACCAATTTCAATATATTGTGGAGTAATTTAACTGGACTGTTATATAACGTGGGGGGGATTCAGTGCTGATAAGAAAATGATCAACGAGAAGGTGGCGTGATGAAGTGAAGTTACTGCTGCTACTACGGAGTTGATTGTTTTTCCTCTAACAGCAGAAGAGCGAGACACTTTTTATCCATGTATAGTTACTAGTTATCAGCTAGCTAGTCGGTCCCTCACCAGCCTCTGTTTTTCCCTCTTGAAGTTAATTCGATCAAAAAATAAATAAAAATGTGGCTTGTCATGTTACTGAGAAACTGGAAAGTGCTGAAGAAGTCTGAAAACTTCGATCCAGCTTTCTCTCAGACTTTTACAAAGTGCAGATAACAGACTCCTTCCTGCATTTTTTTAAAATCTGTTTCCGCTGTTACTATAGAAACGATAACACATTAGAAGGAGCACATTAATTTCCAGCTGCACTAATGTCTGAGCTGCTGTTATACAAATGTTAAATCAACACCTTCTGCCAATCAGAATCCAGAACTCAACAGTGCTTTAGATTTTACTTTAGCGACACACAATCGCACACATTCCTCCTGACTAAGATAACCACTATGGTATGACATATTTAGACATATCCATCTTTAAACAATTTAAAAGCCTGTGGAAAAAATTGGAGCAACTTCCAATAAAAATACACTGCAGTTCTCGTTTAATATTTTTTTCTAACCTGAGCTTCCTTTGACATATCTAAATGAGTGCTACTGTGTGTGTTAGACAAAAACATTTTGCACAGGATGACAAAAGAAGGAGAAACAGGACATAAGGCTTAACTACATACCTTCTCAATAGTTCCAGTCATGGGTGCCACAGCCCCATCTTGTGCCCCAGAGGAACTCACACCAGCCAAGAACTTCGGTAAAGGCACTTTCACCTCAGCACTGCCCTCCTACAGAACCAGGAACAGACAGGAATAATGCTGTAATCCACTGTACATGCATGTTTTTCACCTGGTATTTTTTATGCATGATGCTGCTGCAACATGATTGGCTAATTGCATCAATGAGCAGGGGTATAGGTGTTTTTATTAAAGTGGCAGAACCTAAGCTGCTAGAGTTGACATTATTGAAATCAAACCTCACCATGGAGAACAGATGAACCGTGTTGTCCAGTATGACCAGTTTGGGTCGAGACAGAACTCCATTCATGCAGCAGTGCAGGTATGTGGCTCCGCCCATTTTCTGCAGCTCACCTGACACCTGGAACACCTGGCCTCCAGCCTAACACACACGTTCATTTTAATCAACACACACTGATCTAGTTTGAGGAAAGACCAGTCAATTTGATAATATAGAATATGTTTATAAGCTGCTGGTACTGGAGCCACCTTCCATAAATATTAAATAAAACGCATTTCTCCTTACACAAATCCTCACCATATTGACTAACACGGGTTTTTCTTCGTTAAATGAAAACACTATGGAAACGATAATGCATTAGAATAAGCATATGAATTTGGGACCTGGGATTTGCATCTGTACTACTGTCACTTTCTAATTAAGGAGTTTGGCAGCACTGTGGTACAAAATATTGTATGTGTGTGTACCTCCATGCTGTAGGTCCCATCTGGATTGTAGGTCACAGCTACTGTAACTTCTGCAAAAGACATCACACACATGCAGTCACTTAGAGCACTGATCTGATCTGGGACAAAAAAAATCTGTGATCGATAGTCCATTAGAGATCATGTATAATGCAGAGGATGAAGCTATTTCTTGAGGCTATTCTATTTCCTGTTCAGCACATGTGAAGGAATTGAGTGTGTTTCATCAGCATGGGGCTAATCCATCATATTTGCATGATTAGAGGAAGTGGGATTTTCTGCAACTGGGCCAAAGGGGAAAAAACTGCCAAAAGAAATTTTTCAAAAGAGTTTTCACAAATCACTTGTCTAAGGTAGAAACTGGGGTGTGTGTGTGTGTGTGTGTGTGTGTGTGTGTGTGTACCACTAGGTGCTTGTAGGGGAGGGAAAGCTGCCATTCATCTGTTTTAGTTAAAGGGGAAAAAAACAAACCAAAAAAAAAAAAAAAAACCAGCACCACATGCATATTAATCTATAATCCACACATGACCTTCATATAGCTCCACTGCATTCAGTCTCCACTACGGCTACACTGGATTTGTGATGTTGAACGTCCCAGCAAAAGCAAAAGTGATTAAGATAGAAAGTTGTAATAGTAATCTGTGAAATTGACCTGTGTGGGTTACATTTTTTTCTCCAGTTAATCTCCACTCTAACAATAAAAATTTCGCCCTGTGACACCAAAGCAACTCACAACCACTAACTTCTCACAGGAAGTAAACTATAGCACCTATTGTAAGATGTAGAAACGATTACGTGCGTGCGTGTGTGTGTGTGCATGCATATGGACACAGGTTTAACACTCACTGTTTTCCCCCAGCTGTAGTGTCAGGTTCCTGCAGTAGAGCACGTTGAGCCGACTCCCGTTACCCGAGCCAAAAGGAGAGAACACATCTGTAACAGGAACACGTTATTAATCTGACATGCACTAGCATCTCGTCCATAGCGTCTGGTTGTGTACCACCCCAACGTATAGATCTACTGTTCAACAAATATTCATCTTCAAACTCCTCAATTTAAGTTCTGTTGTAATATCTCTGAATAAGTGAATGATCTCTTTTGAGTTAACATACATACACACATATACATACACACACGCATACATACATATACATACACACACACACACATGCATATACATACATACATATTATATATATTACACACACAATATATTTTATTATATATATATGCACACATACACACACACACACACACTATATATATATATATGTATGTTGCTGACTGACAGATGATATCCTCTCAACTTCATTATTGATGTCCTGCAAAATCGAAATCTGCACACGTGAGCTCCTGCTGCGAGATATGCTTTATAATAGTGATATCACAATGCATTTTTCCTGTTGATACTGTGATTTCTGCTATTTTGAATCTAAAATTGTACAATGTAAAGCTTTTACAGACTCAACATTTTTGCAGGGTTTATTTTTGTAGACATTAAATAGAAGCATCATCGAATATATTTTTAAACGTTTATTTTTGTGAATGCTTTACTGACAGTTTATTAGGAAACCTTAAATGCTAAAAAAAAAAATTATAATACAAGTATTATTAAACGTAGTAGTCTTAATGCAATACTTCTGTTTAGCTGGAGGTTTCTTAGCAAACCTCTATTGTGAGGTATACTGTGTATTGTAGAAATGTCCTTGAGGATTGTGATTTTTTTTTTGTGTCATATTGCCCACCCATACTGCTGATATCACACTCACCACACCTGAGCCAGGTAAACATGTTAGTCGATTAAAAACAGCTTTTAAAAGTACAATCAAGTCTTGTGTTTGTGTGTGTGTGTGTGTGTGTGTGTTCTGACCATGTGACTGGTGCAGAAACTCCAGTGCGTGTTCTCTCTCCTGCAGCAGAAGTCCGAGAGCGGCCTGACACACGACGTCTCCTCCCGGTGCAGTCGGTTTGGGAAACAGCTGATCATAGTGCTGCTGGATGAAGCTGGTGTGAACGTTTCCCGCTTCAAACTCCGCATGACCCGAAAGACTTAACAAGAAGTCAATGTTGGTGTTGAGACCCACAATCTGAGGACAGAGAGCGTTAAAATCCTGAGACGAAAAAAATAAGATAAGACATTTTGATGGCACTTCTGTCCAAAGGGAAACGCCAGTACAAAAGCGCAGTATGCAGAGATATAATACGTTTCTCTTTGTTTTACCTTCCAGCCCCTCACCTCCTAACCAAAACCAGCAGTCTCACAAATACGCTTTAAAAATGACAGTATTCGGAGATTAAAGTGTGTTAAATTAAAAATAAAGAATGAAGTAAGGCAGAACATTTATAATAATCATCATCATCACTTTAAATAAAGACTACAAAACCAATTATTTAATGCTAAATGTAAAAAATAAAAAGAATCCATACAACATTTTTACAATTTTAAAGTATATGTACAAAGCTTTACCCTCTAATCAGCTTTATTATAGATTGCAATTTTTTATAAAAATAGAGAATTCTCACATAGTCTCTGAAAATTGTACTGGGACTTAATTTTCACATGATCAATATTACATCATATTCCTCTGCCCTAGTGTTGCATTTTGGGAAGTAAGTTTATTAAACAATTAAGAATATGCTTGGTTATCTTCAGACTTATTCACTTCATCATTTAAATCTTGCCTGTGTTTAAGAAGCAGTTTTTAACATCATTTATTTTGGTAATGTGTTGATTTAAAATAACTAAATAATTTTTCAAATGTGATACATAATATAATTTTGAAACATGTAATATCAAGCAAAATAATTGTGATCATTTATTCTTGCAGCCACAGTATTATTTTATGAAAAAAAGTTACTTAAAAATGGGGGCGGGGCTATCAACACAATCACAGGCTCCATACTTTTATTTTCTCAAGAATATTTCTGAACACTGGATTTTGTGCTGTTTTATGGAACAGTGGTGATTAAACGGAGGCATCAAGACACCATGCATGCTACGATGATGTAATCAAGGAATGACAGCTTCCTGAAAGAAGTTGGCGGTTTCAGTCAGTTCTTATTGAATATGCAGTGCAGGCTGCAATCATCCTGACCCAACACTATTTTGTCATTTGTGCATACACATTTAACCAGCACTTCTGAAACAAACAAAAAAACCTGAAAAGGATATAATAGTCTTCTGAAAGTTCAGGTGTTTATGCCGCAAGTGTTTGTGAAGTAGTTTGGGGTTTAATACAGTGCTGCAGTGAGACATGTTGTCCGTTAGTCTTACATTGTACTGCTGTAAGCAGTAGCGCAGTTTCTTCAGAGCAGCTGAACGATCCTCTCCCCAAACCACCAGCTTAGCGATCATCGGGTCATAATGAACTGAAACCTCGTCTCCTGACACACACGCAAAACAAATCAAGAAAATCGGATATAACTCAGTACAGAGGGAACCTAATGTTGTTGAGAGTTTACAACAATACAGCTGTGGAAATAAAACTTTTACAAAATAATGTCATAACTGTACAAAAACTATTTTGGTAATAATTCATGTGCACTGTATGAAATGTGATGATGGAAAAAGCTGATCATTCCTAAATACATGAAATGCACCCACTAAAGTAAGAAAAACCCACTTTACAATTTCTAATAGCTTCAGTGTTTTGCACTTCCTCACCAGACTCTCTTTTTCTTCCTGTTGAAGTTAATAAAAATAAATAAAATGACCCGTTATTAAAGTTAGAAACCATAAAAAAGTACTGCAGCTTTAACTCTGAGCGCTGAAACTCTTTTCATAAATGTTAAATAAAAGGCCTCTTTAGAGAAAATGTAACAGTATCGATCACTATTTAAATCCACTTAAGTGGATTATTTCATGGAGCTGTTACTGTAAAACTGTGTTACAACGAGAAAATGAATTATATATAAACCGGTCATTTACAGCTGCAATCCTGTCAGAGCTGCTGTTACAGAAAACAAGTCAACGCCTTCTGACCAATCAGAATCTAGAACTGAACAGTGCTGTGGTTAATTTTATGGTCACTGGAGATGGCTCTGGGGAGTCTACCATGTGAAAATAGAGAAAACTCCCTGCTCCTACACAGTGTTCATACATGGGATGGGAATGACACATTAATACAGGAACTAAAAGCTTTAAGCAGAAGCAGGCATTAGAACTAAACCAGCACTTGTGTGCATCCTAACCATGTGCGTGTTACTTTCTTATCACAGAACTCGTGTGTATGCATGTAGTATCCATCACATGGCCCGTGACAGTAGGAGTTTCTCTCGAAGTTACAGGGTGCTGGGTGGTTAGACATGAACAGTAAAATACTTAAAATTCCAATAAAAGATTCTGAAATGAAACCAGGCATTTCTCACCTGACATTAAAATGCATGTGTTGCCTTATGGGTAACCAATGAACCCTTCATAAAAACGAAAAATTAATAAAAGATTCTCTCTCTCTATATATATAGAGAGAGAGAGAGAGAGAGAGAGAGAGAGAGAGAGAGTGTGTGTATATATATATATATTTTTTTTTTATCTTATCCATCTATCCTATCTCACTCTCGATTGATTTGATTCTCTAGTCCACTAAGTCACTATAACCTTTGAGGCATGCAAGTAATGTTTATAAACGCTCCAAAAAAATTTGAACTGGACTATGTGCACTTGGCAAAACATCATTAAAAAGCTCAACTGAACAATTTTCCCAGATAATGTACTCTATTTCTGTTGAAGAAAATAGCCAAAAAAAAGGAGTTTAGTGTCTGGATTCTTGTTTAATTGATTCATTTGGACTTCAGAGGGCGGGGCTCAGAAAGCACTTGTGTTCCTGTTCCTGTGTGCATGTGTGGACACAATTGTTCAGTATTGTACTTTTACAAAAATGCACTTGTGCATGAAAATGAAGCGCTTAACACACAAGTGCTTAAATGTAGACTCAACAGGAGCTCACATCATTTTGGATACGGAATGAACTTTATATCCATTGTACTGTGTTTACTGGGCTACACCAATCTTGATTTGAGAATATCTGCTATATAAACACAACCCATTTCAGATGAACAGATTTCAAATGAGAAATGTATTGAACAGCAAATAATGGCACGTGCAATATGACTCTTTGTACTTGTCTTGTGATTTATTTAAATAATCATTGGCGAAGACAGTTTAGTGTAAATTTCTCTTCAAAACTCAACTTGATTACAGTCCAATGAAATCTAAAATCTTACTGTGATTTGGTTTGATTCTGGTTTTCTGGTGTGTGTGTGTGTGTGTGTGTGTGTGTGTGTGTAATGTATATTTAAAAAATAGTTTACACTGTGGACGCCTCCTCCACCCCTCCCCAGATCTACATGATATATTTGAAAACAGCCCAATCGTGCATCATTTTCAGGTATTGTACAGTTGGTTCACGATCTCCGATTACTGCATGGGATTTTGTGAAAACGTTGTACTTTTATTTATTTCAGTGAGTCACTTCAGCCTTTGTATGGCACCACCTAGACGTCTGGACAGTCAGAATATATTGTCATAAAGCGATTTCTCCTGGACTAGAATGGCTTTAATCTGATTAATCTAATCTAATCAGACTTGCTTTCACTGACTACGTTTACATGGACAGCAATAATCTAATTATTGACCTTAATCTAAGTAAGGTAATAATGTGATTAA
>JAOUWY010000003.1:13119688-13133710 GCA_025728095.1 Prietella phreatophila
GAGAGAGAGAGAGAGAGAGAGAGAGAGAGAGAGAGAGAGAGAGAGAGAGAGAGAGAGAGAGAGAGAGAGAATATATATATAAAAAATTGTGTGTGTGGCACTTCCACAACAGACTGAATGTAAGCACCAGACACAGTAAGATTGTTTTTATGGCTGAACCCAAACACAGGCAAGGGTGCCAATACTTTAATCTTTAGGGGGAAATTAAAGAGGAGCATAGTTTAACATGGCCAAGGGTGCCAATACTTCAAGTGAAAATGTTTGTCTGCACTCCTTACAAGGTGATGTTAAATCACACACAGGCAGTCAGGCATTTTGTGTCACTGAATCAAATATTTTCACACAGGCCCAGTTGGTACTGGATAACTTATTTTGCTTCAATAAATATTTATTAATTAAAAACTGGATTTTGTGTTTACTCAGGTGTCTACTCAGGAAATCTTTTTCACAGCACTGTAGCTAGTGCAGTAATAAGAAAAATCATGCTGACCTTGGCGTACTCCGGTCTCGATGCGTGTTTGCGTCTCCTCCTGTGGTGTAGAAAGGTGCAGCAGTGGTCCGGCTCCGGGCAGGAAGTCGTTATTGGGGTCTTCAGCATAGATTCGAGCTTCAAACGAGTGGCCTTGCAGCACAATTCCATCCTGAGAGAGAGGAAGCTTCTCTCCAGCGGCCACCTGACGCACAAACCGTCCACGTAACGTTAAACAAATCATCACGCTATGTTAAACAGGGCATTCACAATCACAGCAACCACTAGCAGAAAACACCCATCTTTTTGGTCAATTTATATATTACGGTATAATTCCCAGAGAAACAATTGTAGCAGCATTTGTAATTGTGCAGCATTAGCAACTATGCTGACGTTTGATCACATGATCAGCCTCACCCTGAGCTGCCACTCCACCAGGTCTGTACCAGTGATCATCTCAGACACGGGGTGCTCCACCTGCAATCGAGTGTTCATCTCCATGAAGTAGAAATTGTGCTGAGCGTCCATGATGAACTCCACAGTGCCTGTGGAGCACGGACATGGGCACACACAGGCGTGCACACACACACAGGCACACAGGTTGATTGATATATTTATGTACCAGCCACAATTCTACCATCACATATTCAAAAAAATAAATCAGAGGCTGGTTAAAAGTGGGAAAACATCTCTGCACTTTAGAGGAAGATTACAGACACAGACGTATTTGTAGATCTTATTTTATCAACTGATTTGATGAATTATACACAATCTGATCAAGGACACAAAGGTTTAAATGTCACTTTCATAAAGAGCTTTCCTAAATAAAATGTAAATAAATGCAGCATTGGTGCTTGTGCTTTATTTGTACCTCCAGTGTCTTACCTGCTCCCACATAGTTTACTGCTTTAGCTGCCCGGACTGCGGCTTCTCCCAGTTTACGCCTCACTTCTGGACTAATCCCAGGCTGCAGACACACATGCACACACACATGAATATTTAGTCACATGAGCACTTTTATCACATTCTAGCAGCAAATCGTATATGTTGTGGGAATGAAGAAAAACAATCGACTAAAAGGCGGTCCCTTATGGACAGCAACGCCTCATGGAAAATGACACTTTGAGGACCGTCTCTGATCATAACCCATAGCGCTGTGATAGGACAGATGTGTGGCATAACTGCAACACACTGATGAAAAGGAAATGCAATGCACAATCCAAAATCAGCATTTAATTCATAAAAATAATTTGTAAAACCTGACAATTGTTTTTCACTGAAAAGATCAAGTGACATAAGAATAATGCAATGCTGTTTTTGCTTTTCACCAAATCTTCTCCATACATTATCTGTTCATGCTAAATAAATGTATATTCTGTTACATCCCTAATATGAAAAAGGGCATCCATATTTACCCCTGGTGCTTCTTCTATGATCTTTTGGTGTCTCCTCTGCACACTGCAGTCTCTCTCAAACAGATACACAGCATTACCATGTTGATCCCCAAACACCTGCACCTCCACATGCCTAAACAACAACAACAACAACAACATACAGCAAACATCTTCACACATATACCAAGACAGAAGCTGCTGCACCATCTGGAAGGCAAAAATGATCTTCTAATGTTGAAAAAGTCAAAATTGAAGAGCAGAATTTATGAATGGTGTTGGACCAGTTACCTGGGGTTGTCCACAAACTTCTCCACCAGCATGACGTCATCGTTGAACGACTTGCGAGCTTCTCTTCTGGCAGATTCCAACTGTTCATGAAATTCTGCTTCTGAGCGAGCAATACGCATTCCCTGTACAACACACACAAGCCAATCAGACTTAACATGACAAGGACTTTTGCCGAGCCCCACACGAATTTATGGAGATGTTGGAGATCCAGATCCTTTCTGCCTCTGGATGAGCCTAAATCTTCTGCTGGGACTACGGCTGCTCCTAAGGCCATACAGACTTCTAATTTTCACATTATCTGTGTTACTTTCACATTATCTGTGTTACCCAGATGAGGATGGGTTCCCTCCTGAGTCGGGTTCCTCTCAAGGTTTCTTCCTCTAAAAACATCTTAGGGAGTTTTTCATTGCCACCGTCACCACTCAGTGGCTTGCTCAGTTGGGATAAATTCTATTCATGTTTCTCTCTGTTTATATCTGTCCATATCTGTTTCTCTCGGTTTATATCTGTTTCTATTTCTGTAAAGCTGCTTTGAGACGATGGCTATTGTAAAAAGCGCTATACAAATAAAATTGAATTGACTAATCTTGTTTAATCCAGAGTTTAGCACCAACCCTAATCACAGATCTTCCTTGTGTTTCAACACGGTTCCTCTGTTTCCCCGCAGTCTTCCCTTAGCTGTCCCATTTCTTTGTGTATTAGCTCAAGCAATCGGATCAGCAGCTCAGCTATTACTTGCTAATGTTAGATAAAAACTACCAACATTTTCTCAAACAAAATAGTAATGCACAAAATGTTTTATGTCTCAATAACAGCAAATTTTCTGTGTTTCACTAAACCGCTCACCTTCCCACCTCCACCTCGTACGGCTTTGATCATAACAGGATAACCAATCCTGGCAGCTTCAGCTTGAAGCTTCTCATCTGATTGGTCCTCTCCGTGATAACCCTCAATTATGGGGACACCCGCAGCGGACATTATGTATTTGGATGTGCTGATAGAGAACAAGGCAAAATGAAGCAGTTTAATTACTCTGGGTTTAAAAAGCATATACAATAATGAAGGAGTGAAAAGTCACCTCTTGATGCCCATATCACGAATCGCTGATGATGGAGGCCCTATGAAGATGATGCCTTCTTGTTTGCACAGTTCTGCAAACTCTGTGTTCTCAGACAGGAAGCCATATCCGGGGTGGACAGCCTTTACAACAAGAAAAAGTTAAAATTACAAACATTTCATGATGTACACAATGTATGCGAACATACAAAAATGTTCACTGTGAGAAATGATTTGTCATCACAATTTCGTTCATAAGAATTTATTATTGAATATAGTATCAATAATAGTGATTTTGGTGGAAGCTAACTGGATCCCATCCCATCAGTTTTCCCTCCAAAGCCAGGCCCACAAAATGCAATTTTATGCGGCCGTGAACTGATGAGCAACATGACTGACAGATGAGAAAAGGTGCTGCTGGCTTTTTTTCGGACACCACTGAGCTTCCAACATTTATTTTTTTTAAAAACACAACTGCAGGACGTCAAGCGCTTTTTTAACTCAACCAATAAGGACGCAAGTTGGGGGACTCTTTAACCTCAGTTGCATACAGTCAGGTCACACAAGCAGCTCAAATTCTCTTGAGTTTCTGCCTCCAAAGCTACAGTGAAGGCAAACACTCATCACCAGAATAAGATAATAAATCTAATCTTGACGACAAGTTAGGCTAGGTAGGAGACTGGTAGGAGCGCTGTTATGGTTACAGTGTGCATATCACTTGAGCTGCAGTTTTTTCATATCAGCACAAAAAGTACTCTGGCCAGTGTGTTTTTTTTTCTGTAAAGAAAAGTGTGAAAGTAGCTTCAAGCTGTTCTTGAAGCACTAAAGATATACCATGTCTAAGAGCAATCCTTTCAAGAAATTAGCTTTAAACAAGAATCCAGAAGTTTCCGTTACATAATAACTGAACTGTTTAATGTTGTTCTATTTTTTTAAATGGTACCGATTCTTTATTAACCAAGCGACTTGTACCAATTATTTTTTTTAACCAAGTGACTCAAACTAATTAATAATAAAATGACTCATACTGATTCTTTTTTAACCACATTAACTGATCGATTCTTTATTAACTAAGGGACTCATACTGAAACCTACTGGAACAGAGATTTGTACTCGTGGAATAACTGATTGAAACTGGGAATGAATAAATGAATGAATGAACGAATGAATGAATGAATGAACAAACAAAGGATTGAATGAATGGTTGTACCTGTGCAGAGGATTTCTTGGCAATTTCTAGAACTTTCTCCATGCATAAATAACTCTGTTGTGATGGTGCTGCCCCGATATGGTACGCTTCATCTGCCTGCAATTTAAATATTACAATGACATTTCTAATCAGCTAAATATATTTCATTTACAGATGGCATTTTAAACAAAGCCAGACAAATAGAAATAGACAATAGATATCTTTCCCACTGTAACATGCTTTTGCAATAAACCAAGTCTTAAGAAAGTGCTAACATATAGACACTTGTGAAGAGGAAGTCCTAACGTGTGATTTTCTCACCATGGCCACATGCATGGAGTGCCTGTCAGCATCACTGTAAACAGCCACAGAACGAACACCCATCTTTTTTGCTGTGCGCATCACTCTGCATGCGATCTCTCCTCGGTTTGCGATGAGGACTTTCTCTATCCTCCCTGCAAACACAAAATTATGATCAGACATTCAGAGCATACCAACATGTTCACCTTTTTGCTTCCCTGTAATTCATAACTCACAAACTTCCATTAACATCAATCAATTTGTGATTCTGTCACATAACAGCGTTGAAGGGTTTCATAATCGGAGTTCAGCTCAGCTAAAACGATGATATAAAATGGCATAAAATGATTAGATATGCAACATTCCTTTTGTATTTTCAATACAATCCAAATGTCACTATCATTTCTGAATATCTATACTGATTCATTTCATTCGACTGAGCTATTAACCATGCACCTCATTTTGATTTATTAACCAAGCAACTCAAAAGTTGATCACTGTATTGTTCTGTCAGAATGATATAAATTGTCATTAATTATCATCATTATAACTTTTATTTGACTAGTTACATGAATTAAATGGTTTGACCGAACACGCTGTACCAAATGAATAAAAACCAGATGTCTTGATAATTGAAAGGTTTAATTATGGGATGGGGGAGATGTCCCAGCTTGTGTGCAAGTTGGATACATATGTGTTTTAAACGAAATCTAAATTGTGCTGCAATTATAAGGGGGTTAGCTGTTTGTTTGTTTTTTTAATACTGCAGGAAATTCCTGACTGCAGAAAATGTGTGAGCATCCTGGGGAAGACCTGGCTCATATCCCACTTACCCACAGAGCCATGTCTGACTGTTCCTCTGCTCCAGATCAGCTTCCTACAGAAAAGAGAAACGGAAAGGTCAAGCTTTCAAGTCTCACAGAATGAGACATATTTTGTCAACAACCAACCTGAGTTTACACTCAAGGACATTTGTGTCGTAGTCAGTTAAAGAAGACCATTAAATGAAGGTCAATCAGACAACGTGAGGGCAGCTTTCACCTAAACACTAAACTGTATTTCTTATACAGAATTTTATACCCTTAACCTTGACCTGACACGTGACGTCACTGTGGTCAGTTTGGTTGCAGATCATCAGAGTATTTAAACTGAGCATCTCTTAGTCTCTTCATATCTGAATATATACAGGCAGGCACACCTGAGATTAGTAAATGCAAGTAAAGTTGCTTTTTTTATTCTAATGTCATTTTTGCTTGACAGTTACCTACCTAGCTAAGCTAAACTGTTCTCTCTGGTTAGCATTTTACGCCTTACAAAGTGAATAACCATGCGATACGTAGCATTAAATATGCAGCATATATTAAAATTAAATATGCGGAGTTAAAATAACTTACTGTAGCTGTGCTCTCAGAGTCTGGCTGACTCGTACTTGCAGGACAGTAGCAGCCATTTTCAAAACGAATGAACAAACACTGCCGTTGCTAACCCAACTGTTAAGTATTCCAGACAAAACAATTATTTACTTTGTAATAAATTAATGCGTATTACATAATAACTAACTATATTATACGACATATTATTTAAATATTTACATTTAGCAAGTGTATTAAAAGCGTATAACTAAATATAGCTAATGACAAAATGCTAGCTAGCTAAGTGTACAGATTGACCCTGACGGCGACCCGTAGTTTCGTTAACCAATCGCAATGGAGGTTGCTGAAGGCGTGTTGGTATTATAGCCGTGTATAAGTGCACTTCGTTGGGTGTAACATGCTCCTTGCACCCTAGGGAGTGCACTACAGGTCTAATAAGCAATAATTTGGAAATTATTTAATGGTGTTAAAAAAATTATGGCGGGTTTTAATGTTTTCTTTTCATTTTGTCTTTCTTTTGGTCTTTTTTTTTTACTGTAAACATGTATATTTTTATTGGAGTATATCATTTATGTGGATGTGCTGAAGTAGTTGAAATAATCATTTTAAAAACAATTATAAAAAAAAAAGGAAAGGCAACATTCCATATTCAGTTCCTCTATATTTTATTGCTAGTGATAAAACAACCTATAATTTATACATAAAAGTAAAAGTAACTACAATGAGGCCTACATTAATCAACGTTAATACACATTTATCATTCACATACAGCCAACAAGCAAAAAAGCATAAACACACACATTTCTGAATGGTGGAAACATGTAAACTTTTTTTAAATAACATTTTTAGCATATGATGGTAGGTAAACCTTTTGTTACAACATTCTTAAGTTGTCATCATGGAGTATATAGTGCCTAGAAAAAACAGGCTGGTTTTTGATAGCTTTGGGGTGTAAAACAGTGTTGTTTCCAGAGGTTTTGCTGTCAATCATAATCAGAGTTGTTCGTAGCCTTGAGAACGGCGTTCACGCATGAGCACATACACCAGAACGGAAATGAGGACGATTCCTGCGACTACAGCACCCAAAATGATGGGTATGATCCTCTTGTTATTATCGGCCATGCATTCCGTTTCTGCAAAAAATAAGAAGAATTGTAATAAATTTACTCCTATAGCATCTGTTACATCTATTTGGGCTGAGCATATATTGAGATCAGTACTCATCATGCATCCCTTATGCTTACTCAGTCTCTGTTTAGATTTTCCTCCAAACGCATTTTGAGAAAAACAGGATGATCCATCTCATTTGTGTTCATGACACCCATGACTGTATTTCACATGCACCTTCTCAATCACTGCTAATGATGCTTCACATATATGTGTGAAAAAATGTCATTACAGAAAGAGATCAAAACTAGAGGATGTGTCACTGTATAGTCACCTAATGTAACTGTCTCTGATAAGTTGCATGAATCTGCAGTCTGCGCTAGAAAGAAATCAACCCCAAGTTTTTCACTTCTTATACCGTTATTTCTATTTTTATTATGACTGCTGGTGGTACTGTTGAGCTCATGTTCATAAAAGTAAAAAATAATCCACTTATAGTATTTATGAACAGCAAATAATCTGATGTAGATGCCAAAAATGAAGCAGATGTCATTTTATCTTAAAAAAACAAAAAAAAAACCACACAGCGACTCATCCCTGTTATGACATTTATACCAGCCACCCCTGTATATATAAAAGTACTATATAAAAGATTGATAAATCAATGAGCAATGACATTACACAACAAAACGATGAAAAGTGAATATGCACAATGTGTAAAAAATGTTAGCACCTTTTCCAAAAGTGCCCTTGGGCGGGTCAAACGCTTGAATCTTCAGAATAGTTAATTTAATAGTCAGATTTTCGGCCAGTTTTAATTTAGTCTCCGATTGGCACTGGAAGCTCTTCTCCTTGGTGGTCTCAAAGAGCTTTTCATGGTCCAAAATACCAGGGTAGCTTTTACCTGTGGGAGGAGAGGAAAGGCAGCTATGGAATGTTGTGACTCAGTGTGTCTATATATTTTATTCAGTCATTACCCATTTAAATAATTTAATAGAAAATGGAGCCCCCAAAAAAGCTCTACAAAGACCTAGCATTTTAAATAAATGTTGTTGGGGTTTTTTTTCTTTCTTTCTCTCAGATCAAAATGACTGGAACATCATCGCTCTGATAGGTACATAAAATACATGAACATAAAAATAGGATTTTTTTCCTTTTTTTTTTTTTTGCATTGAATGCTATGTGTTCAAATGTAAAACTTTATGTACCCTTGCATTGTTTACAGGAAGGCTCAGGCTCCAGCAGCGCTCTCAGCCTGCGAACATATGTCTTATCACCATCCTGCAGGTGATGGAAAAAACATGAAGTGTGATTAGAAATAAAAATAATAAATTGCACTGGAAGAAGCACACAAGTACCTATTTTAAGTTTTCATTTAATCAGATTAAATGAAAACTGTAAAATAACAGTAAAATATTTTTTACATCACAACACTTAATGCACGTTGTTCTATTTGTGTTTAATATATATTTGTTAAGAGACAATGGCTTTTGTACAATATTTAAGCAATACACTTTGGTGCGTGCTATTATAGGACAATAATAAACAATGAAGTGCTGTGATGCAGCCTGACACAAAGCAGTACTGACTATTTTGCTATAGAATGTTCAGAAGTGTTTTATTCCTCTTATTTTTTAATCATTAAAAAATGTATATTTGAATAGTTAAAAAAAATCTTTAATACATTTTTATTCATGCTGTGGAATGTCTTTGAGACAAGTTCATTTGTGTTCTCACTTACAGTATGGTACCTGTAGCTATATAACACGTTCCCTCATCAATGTTTTTTCTCTCTCTTGAAGCTAATGTAGCTTGAAAACTCTCCTGTGTCAAAGCCTCAAAGCACTGATGTGGCGTCTGCTTCCATAAATGTTAAATAAGCATTTCTTAACAGAAAGATTTTTTTTATAACAATTAATTGGGAATTTCCAACTTCTGACTGGAAAAATGCCATGCCACTCAGTATCAGCTATTAAACTGTGGTTAGATTCAAGGGAGAGCTACACTGTAAATGGCAGATGTAAATGGTAGAAAGGTATTCTGGACATTTATGGATGGAGTCTCCAGTGTCAGTGCTTTGTAACAGTCAATAACTTCTTTTTCAGATGTCTTCAGGACAGGGGAGTTTATGAGTTTATGAGCTGCAAAAGGTTTTTTTGTCTTATTAACTATAAACAGATAAAAAGTATAACATTTAATTATTTAATACAAACAAATTTAGAATTTCATGTGGTATATGAGGAATAAAATATAGACCTCTAATATAAACATAATTAAAGAAATACAGTAGTGGACTGCTCATGATCCGTTGCTTGAACTTCCCCAGGAAATTCACAGATTTACTCATTATATGTTACTTGAAGTTCTGCTTCAAATAATAATCAACAGGACTTAAATTCAGTCACAGCACATACTTTGATGAATGTAAATTCCAGATTCCCTCCATCAAATTCGAGCGACAGAACAGTTTTCCAGTCTGAGCAGAATCCCGTCCCTTTAGTGTAGTTGGGGTCCATGTTGAAATACAATGTTTTCTATAGAATTAAGGGGGGGGGGGGTTAATTTTTAATCTCATGCATATTTCAGTCTATTATCATGTATCCATAAATGCCACTACATGGCATACATAAATGCCATTACAGCATGTGATTGTGCATAAGTGTAACAGGTAACATTTATCCTATGCTGTAATTCTACACACATGTACAGTCAGCTTTAAACATACATGACACAAAGTCAAAAGTCTTTTTCATTACAATAAAATTCTTCTTTAGGGGAAACTGGCGATTTTGTTCTCATTATATATATTTTTTTTGTTTGGATGTAGCCATATGTTTTCCTGGTCAGAGTCACAATATACATACTAAAGGTAAAAAAAAAGATGCACCCTTGATGGTACTACCTGAGTGACAAGCAAAAGTACATTATGATACCTTTATTTCTGAGAGTGAACACAACACTAATTTGTTAGCATGTTTAAAGTACTTGTTTGTATATATTTTGAGAAATATAGTAAATTAATGTCATTAAAAAATATGGTAGGAGGGTGCAAACAAAAATAATAGCTGCACGAATGGGTGGTATTGGTCTGAAGTCCTTCATGAGCAGGCAAGACTGGTGAGAATTTCTTGATTAGCAGGTGGGATTGGCCAAAAGCTCTTCATGTGGGTGGGATTGTTCATAATTCAAAAGCAAACAGGGCTGGACAGGATTGGTCAGAATGTTCTTAGGAGCAGGTCCAGGATTGGACTAAAAAAAAAGCAGGTGATCTTTTTCAGAATTTCTGCAGAAGCAGGCAGAATTCCTTCAAGAGCAGGCAGGATTGAGATAAAAAATAGCTCAATGCACACCTCTGCCCATTACAATGACCAAATCTCTTTCTTTCTTTGGAGTGTTTGGTTTCCAAAATGTTTGGTGTATATATTGTAACCTGCTAACAAATTATTTCTGTTCAAATGTGAAATAGAAGCTTTATATACAGTAAAGCTGTATGGTTCAGATCTAATGGTTTAGAGTAGTGTTGTGTTCACTCTCAGAAATAAAGGTACCATAATGTACTTTTGCTTGTCACATGGGTAGTACCAATAAGGGTGCATCTTTTTTACCTTTAGTATGTATATTGTACATTAGAAGGTACCTTAATGTACCATAATTTATTCTGAAATGTACTCATGTACCCATGAAAGATACTAAATGTACAAAAAAAAATGTCCCCTTGATGGTACCAGGCAACAATGAAAAGTGCAGCTATTTTTAAAAATAGCTGATGTGTGTGGCATGTGTGATGTTTTTCACATAGTGTAACTAACTGTTTCTTCACCTCAATGTGCAGATAAAGAGAAGAAGAAAAAACGCTGAGACTTTGCCGGCTCTACCTTGTTCTCTTTTACCACAAACTCCATGCCGAAACTGGCCATCACACACACTCGTCTGTCTTTCTTCAGCGTGTATGTTCCTATCACAGGTGTGCTCTCTTTGGGTTGGAGGCTTGGTTTCTTGGACAGGTTGTGCTGAGGCTCTGTATCCTGGTTCAGAAACACCTCAGAGCTCAAAGAGTCATCAACTTCAGATGACACACTGCTTCCTGTAGACAAGGAACCACAAACTGAAAACACAGATCAAGATGGCTTTCGCTTTTCAGTTCACTCAGCACAAGTAGGGGTTTATTCACCAAATAATGTGAAGAGGTTTGTTTTATTGGTGGCAGTAACATAAAGAGTAAATTATGTAACTCAACTAGTTCACAACCAAGTTCAACAGGGTTCATACATTTTACATATTTTGTGTTTTGTTTTGTTTTTGAATTTATATGATACATGATTTTTGAATAATACACAGTGAGATAAAATGAATGGTCAGAATTCCAGCAGGTCAGAATTTAAACCACCACACTGAATTCTCACTGCTGATCAGAAAGTGTTTATTATATGTGGTTTACATTAATGCACTCGTTCTAACATATTATAATTTCTATATTTCAAATGACAACATTAAAGGAGTTGCAGGAATATCTGATAAGTACTGATTACTCTATGCATGTGAATGCATCTTCTGTATCCTTCACATGTCCGGACTATGGAGTAGGGTGGCTAGACACAAGGCCTTTCTCACAAAAACATCTAAGCCCAACAAAATCACCCCAAATCATGCGGCAAAATGTATTATGGTCCGATAAAACCAATTCCAAAAGGTATGTTTGGTGCAAAAATAGCACATCAAGAAAAAACACCATACCCACAGTGAAGCATGGTAGTGGTAGCATCATGCCTTAGGGCTTGAACTGGGGTTTTTATCAAGGTGCAGGGAATCATAAATAGCTACAAATACCAGCCGATTTTAGTGAAAAAAACTGTCAGGTGTCTGCTAGTAAGCTGACGATGAAGAGGAATTTCACATTTCAGTGACCAAAAGCATACATCTGAAGAACAAGGATGGGTTAACCAAAAAATTCATGTTTTTGAATGGCCTAGCCACAGCCCAGACCTGAATCCAACTACTGTAGAAATCTGTGGGGTGACCTGAATCAGTCTGTGCACAGGAAATGCCCTCACAATTTGATGGCTCTAGAATCTTTTTGCAAAAAAAAAAAAAAAAGGTGAGAAAGCATTGTGAAGTCAAGATGTGCCATGCTGATATAATCATACCCAAAAAGACTGAGTGGTGTAATAAAATCAAAAAGGTGCTTCAACAAAGTATTAGTTTAGGGGTCTGCACAATTATGCAACTTTCCTATTGTAATTTTTCCCCCCTAAAAATTTTCTGATTGTTTTTCACTGTGTTTGTATACCTTGCAATTGCACATTACAGGTGGAAATCTGACATGATTTATTTTCATGTCATTCTTTTACTTCCCAAAACCCTGCTATTTTAGCAAGAGTGTATAGACTTTTTGTATCCATTTTGTTAAATGCAGTCATGCGATATACCTCAAAAATATTTTTGACATATAATATAATTTTAATGATATTTAACAGCCTGCAATGGACTGGCACCCTGTCCAGGGTGTACCCCGCCTTGTGCCCGATGTTTCCTGGGATAGGCTCCAGGTTCCCCGTGACCCTGAAGAAGGAATAAGCGGTAGAAGATGGATGGATGGATATAATTATAATGATATTTAACAGCCTGTGATGGACTGGCACCCTGTTCAGGGTGTACCCCACATTGTGCCCGATGTTTCCTGGGATAGGCTCCAGGTTCCCCGTGACCCTGAAGAAGGAGTAAGCGGTAGAAGATGGATGGATATTTAACAGAAACAATAAGAGTTAAAGGAGAAGTGTAATGGCTGTGGTATTTGTGTGTATCATCTTTTGAAGAGGTATTATCCGAGAACATGTTATGCATGTGTAATTTGGCCCATCGGGCACTAATATTTCTCATAACAATGTATTTTTGATTGAAACTACACCTAAAAATAACTGACTTTAATTACATTGTCATTATACAGTATATAGCATACACAGACTACATGTCAATATTTCAAAGGCTCAAAAATATTTCATAAATAAGTCAATTAGCAACAACCAACATCTAATCTATATTACGCTAATCTATATTATTTTGAACATTTACTAGAATATCCCTGTGGTGTGCAGTGATGGAGCCTCACTCCTGGACAAGTGTTCACACCCCTTAAGTATAACCTTCCTTTATATTGAGCTGTGATGAAGAAAAAAAAAATCCACACACACCTGATTCAGCTCATCATTAAATCTCAAAGAGGAGGTTTTTTTTTGTTTAGTTTTTTTGTTAAAGGTAGAATTCAAGCTAATTTAAGAGTTGTACACTATCTGTGATGTCCATTATTCATTTTAGTAGTGACCAAACCTTTTAATGTTTTGTTTCAGGACCACTTTAAAACTGAGAAAAAACCGAGACTCACCCACAAACAGCAGAGCAGCAAGGATGAAAAAGCGCATAGCAATGCGTTGTGCATTAGTCATCTTGAGAAATGAAACTGCTCTGCTTCTGATATTTGTGGGTATTCTGTTTAAAAGTGCTGCTACTCTTATGGGGACATCCTTCATGGGGAGGGCCATCATGTCCACAGCAGTAGGAGGTCTCTTCCTGTACAGATCAGTCTGAGGTGTTTCTGTTTCTGTACATACAATTGAGTAATCTGATTTGCCATTATTGTGTAAAAGCTGTCTTCCCTCGGATCATGCACTCGCGGCCATGAAAAAGCGTTACAACAACTTAAATAGAACTCAAATCTTAATTTATTACTGGATGATCATGTATCATCTGTAGTTCTGGTTAATACAGACAGTGTGACAGACAGACAGACAGACAGATAGATAGATAGATAGATAGATAGATAGATAGATAGATAGATAGATAGATAGATAG
>JAOUWY010000003.1:13144745-13154764 GCA_025728095.1 Prietella phreatophila
AAATAGCATAAAAAAGACCATAAACATATTGGGTAACAAATTAGATAAATAAAGAGAGAGAGAGAGAGAGAGAGAGAGAGACAGAGAGAGAGAGAGAGAGAGAGAGAGAGAGAGAGAGAAAATAAGAAAAATTAAATGAATTTGGAAATCACTGACAAGGAAAACATTAAAGGATGTCCTTGACAGTATCTCAGTCTACACTTCTGTATTCTATACAAGAGATAGATAGATAGATAGATAGATAGACAGATAGATATATAGATAGAGTCATGTGAAAAAATAGGTACACCCCATGCAAAATCTTGGCACTTTTATTTTTTTTAAATATTTGTACAAGCAAACATTTGATCATCTTTGAAACAGTGCCTATTAATAATGTTGATATACTGGAACAAAATGACAAGGACGTTTTTCAATAGTTTTTCAATCATTTATAACAATAGAGGCGATATTACTGTGTGGAAAAAGTAAGTACACCCTTGGCCTCAGAAGCTAGTATTGCCCCCTTTAGCAGAAATAACTTCTTGTAGGTGTTTTGCATAATTGTCCACAAGGCTTGCTGGAATTTTTCACCACTCTTCCATGCAATATTCTTTCAGTTGTTTCAAATCCCCACACAATATTTAAATGGGATTCAAATCCGGGCTTTGAATAAGCCATTAAATAACCCTCCATTTTAATCTGGGAGCCAATGTAATCAGTTACAAATTATAAATACCTTGGTATAGTGCTTGACCACAAGCTTAAATGGGACATGTGAACCGATTATCTAAATAAGAAGACACAACAGAGAATGTATTTGGTGAAGAAATTACTCTCCATTAATGTCCACAATAGAATGCTTTTGATGTTTTATGGTGTTTTTATTGAAAGTGTTATGATATTCTGTATTATTTGTTGGTATGGTAATGCTACCGAGGTACAGGAGAAATCAGTAAGGAAAGTGGTAACAATGGCAAGTACATTGTTAGGGATTACATTACCCAGTATAGAAGGTATTTATAAAGAGAGAGTGTTAAATAAGACAAATAATATTGAGAGTGACAAGAGGCATCCTTTGGCCTCTGCTTTTGAATTGTTGTCATCTGGCCGATGGTACTGTGATTCCGGTTGTATGAAAAACAGGTCCAAATGATCTTTTGTCCCTCAAGCAATCAAATTTTAAAATTCTTCTTTTAATAGTTATTAATGAATTCCTCATTATTTCAGATTATGTTATTTTATTTTAGTTTTTTATATTTTGTATGTTGTTTATATAGGCCAATCATGATTTCTTGTGTCTGTGTGATTATGATGTAAAAATATTTTCCCTACAGGGAATAAATAAACTAACTACCTACCTTAATGTTAAATCATCTTTATATGATGGCCTCATTTCCTGTTTCTCAAAATGTTGATTTCAGAACGTTGTAACACGCAGACGTCCTCCTGGCTGGAGTCCACTGAGGAACATTCACGACTTTCAGGCCAAACCTAAAAAACAGGAATCATCTGAAGAATCTCAGGAGGGAAAAACACTGTTTGTCACTCCTACAATAAGCCAAAACCCAAGTACAGATCCTAAGCCCTCTCAGCCAACAGCTCTGGTGCTCACACCTAATGCCACTTCCTTTAACTGTCCTAGCAAACCATGGAAATTTTTTGATGTCAAAATTGCTCGTCCTCCTCCTCCTCCTCCTCGTCCTGACCCTGTGCAGGCGGGCTTCACTGATAAAGATCTGATCGATATCGTTAATGAATAATCAAGAAAAATCACATCAGATTTTATTTGTCACATACATAACCATACATAGTATGACACACAGTGACGTCCACAGGATCTACATTCAAATCCCTCTTTTATTGAATTTTGAATCTAGAGTTTTGTTGACATTTCTATACAAAATATTGCATTAATGTAGAGTGAATTGTTATATCTAAATAAAGAGGAAAACACACAACTGTACTGGACTTGTTTATATTTTAATTTATAAATACAACAGACTTTAGGACTGTTAGAGATCCTAGGACACTTTTTGAGTTGTTGTTGCTTCAGAGTTGTTAAAAAATCTCGGTTGTGGAGGTCAGATGATTCTGTGAGTCATATTAACCATCCTGTAATAACTCATAGTCAGAGCAGTTAGGTTTGAGGTTTTTAGACTTTTTTTGGTGAGTCAGTGATTTGGCTCAGATCACTAATAAGAGTTGACTCTTTCTGCTCTGCAACGACTGATTGCCATCTTTTCTAAACCAGAAAAAAATTGTGATATTTTGGCCAGTGTTTAGCCAACTTAAATAACCTTACTTTGCATTGTGGTTTTGAAAAAAAAAATGCTAACAATAAATGTGTATTGACAAATGCATTAAGCATCCCTACATTAAAGTTACTATTCTGCTGTGTCCATGCTTCATGAAGATTTAAATATAAAAAATTGTCTATGGCTCATACAAGCGATTCAGCTCATAATGTTCACCTAAAAGATCCAGTTCAAAGAGCCAAATAGTTCGCAAATGACACATTCACTTCAGTATTCTGTACTCCTCAGTACAGTATTCTGTGCACTTGTATTCTGTACAATTTAGTATTCTGTGTACTTCAATATTCTGTACACTCTAGTATATCAGATGCTTCACTATGCTGAATACTTCAGTATTCTCTACACATCAGCATTCTATACACTCCACTATGCCAGACACTTGACTATTCCTATTCAGTACACTTGAGTATTCTGTACACATCAATATTCAACATACATCAGTAATCTGTATTCTTCAGCATTCCAAATACTTTATTATTCTGTACACTTCAGTATTCCAAATACCTCAGTACTGCATACACTTCAGTATTCAGTACACTTGAGTTTTTCACTGCTTATTTCTCCTGCTCCATAAGATTGAGGTGTTGGTGATTTTGCAGCCAATCAGCGTTCCATCAATACCATCAGGTAATCAGTGGTATAGAAACAACTAAATTAGAAATGGAAAGTAGGTAACAGTCTATAGATTTTTCTATAGAGTGATACTGATTACAACACACTTGTGTTCTTTATCAGCCATTACAGATGTGTGTGGGTTGTTTTTTTGTTTTTGTTTTTTTTAAATGAAGGTCTGCATGCAAAAACAATCTGATATTCTTTGAGATGCTGAAGTGAGATATCCAGCTTTTGGTCTTCAGCTTTCGCAAAACTAGAGTTCACATCAACGTGCTTGAAAAGCTCCTTGGTCAGAGCAGTGGGCAAAACATTTTCAGTGCAGTCTTTTGAATCATACATGGTTATGTGGAATGACCTCGGTGCACCAAAATCTCCACAAACTCCGAAAAAGTTCCTCTTTCTTTCTCTCACTCTGATCCTCATGCCACACACTGATAACTCTCATCATGAGGTGAGACCTCCAGAGGAAGAATGTGGAGGAACGCTAGCCAGCAGTCTCAGAGTCAATAAAGTGGTCAGGCAGGCACTATCCTTAACTGAATCTAACGGCAGCTGAGAAAGTACACCAGTCGTCCCTCTCACTCAAATTGCTGAGGATAGTACAGACATGATGATAAACCTTCATCTGATCAATGACTACTAAAAAATATATGCCACAGACTAAGCAAGATCGCGTTAAATCCTTGCAAGTTTATTATGCTCACATCTAGTATCTGACGCTGTATTTTTTACCTTCCGGCACGTGCTGTGAATAGTGTACTGCGTAAACCTATACACTAGGGGGCGCGATTTATATATAACGTGTACCACCAACACACAACCCACAGTACTATCAAACAAATGGACAGTTTAAGCACAAAGTATAGTTTGAAGAATAGGAAAACACTGAAATTTTTAAAAAGTTATGTGGCAAAATGTCAAATGTTGTTCTATTGAGACTATAGTGCATGTAGGTTCTAGAATGCTTTTTTTTTTTTTTTTTTGGTCAATATAGTAAGTATATTAAGCCATCACAAACATTTTGGGATTATGCCTGTGTTGAAAACACTAAAAAGACTCTACATGAAAAGTTTTATTATTAACATTACTGTGGCAAGATAAAAAGGAATATGAAATAATAACAACAAACAACAGCAACAACAACAATCTGGCTGAAGGAAGCACAGTTTTCACAGGTATTTGTATAGCAGTGTTGACTGGGTTTTAAACACTCTGTTAAACACATCACTTCTGTAGGCATTCAGTTAGAGACTAAAGCTCATCTTTTTTCAATGCACAATATATGTTAATTGTATGCTAGCAATTATCAGTGTTCTGAACACAGCATGAGGGTTCACTGCAGATTTTTGGTTAGTGGAGTGTTTCTCAAAGCAGTAGTCATATCTATGTGTTTTACACCCCCAGCACTTAATGTACACAAACCACTTGTACTTGCTCCACACAAGCTAGCACATGTCTCTGCTATACTGAGAATAAACCACTATCCCAAGTATATCTGCTCAGTGGTGGCCTGTGGTGCTCCACTACAAAGCACTTTTTCAGTGCTGTGTAGTGCTGACTTACAGTTTGGGGTGGCAGAATGGTACAGGAGATTGCGTTCCCACCTCAGAGATCCAGGATCTCCAATTTGATCCTGAACTAGAATTACTGCCTGTGTGTTTTTTCAACATGATCTCTCATGCCGCTAAATAGACTGGATACACAAAATCACACCTGTTTGTGAATTTGTGCATGCGCATGGTGTCCTGACATGGACCAGTATCCTATGCAGTCTGTATTCCAGCCTCAGGCCCAGTGTTCCCAGGATGGGTTCTGGATCCACTGCCACCCTGACCAGGATTAAGTGCTTATTAAAGATGAATGAATCAATAATGCATTCCACTGCCCATGCTAGTCTTATCACTGACCAGGATAAAGCAATTACTGGAGAGGAACAAACGAATGAATATTTTTAAAAAAATACTCCAGCAATGGCCAAAACATTGTGTTACAGTATATTTTGACAGATTTGACTACTCTTGCTAAGAACGAAGCTAGTTCACCAGTCAACAGGCCAAACAGCTAGCTAGTTTGGATTTATTGTATATACAGAGGCCATTTTATTACTTTCATGAGTATAAAAAAGAAAATTAAACAGTTTATTACTCTGCACAGATCATTCTGATGGCCTAAAGGGACATACTAATCACTTTTCCACCCTTAGCTAAAACCGTCACACTGGTTCAGAAACTGTTAAACGCTCAGAGCGCGACGTCATGACGTCATGACGCAGCGTTGCCTCACGCACCCTCTTTTTTTTCTTTTTTCTTTTTTTAAGCGTTAAGCATGTTGTTTGAGAGAGCGGAGGTTCAGACGTCAGCACCTATAGCTACAGTTTATATTTATTTACATACTTATGTTTTTAAAAAAATTATTGTAATCTGTTAAGTGGATTTACAGCGAGTTATCTTTTAAATACAGCCGGCTTTTTATTAAAAATATAAAAAAAAATAAAAAATAAAAAAACCACAATGTGGACTGAAAGCGGATCAGCAGCAGCAGGCGGATTCCCACAGAGCCTGGGGTTACTTAGGATTTGTATTGCTTTTATTTCATCTTAAATTATTTACAGATAATAGTGTTCCTGACAGAGATGTGGATGGTTAATGAAGCGACTGCGCGGCGATATAACGGGAAATAGAGCATCCGCCATTTATTTGGGACATTAAAACAGTTCATGTGCGGTATTTAATCTTCACCAACCTTTTATTTCAGCTGAACTCCTTTTACTGCTGTCTATCCTCGTCATTATTAGGTGTTTTTGCTATTTAACATTCATTTCAAGACAGTGGAGATGCCATAAAGCACACAGACTGTTACAGCTATTAGAAGCTGGATGTCTGTGTCACTGTTATCTCTGACCTTTATTTGCAACCCAATTATATAAATAAAAAAAACGGTGTGCGCTTATATAATATGATATAATATAATATTATAAAGATACCCGCTTTTAAATCCAAGGGCGTACGGATTTAGGAGGCTTACTGTGAAGTTAAATAGCTAAAAGCCTCAATTTCTGGTTCACTAAGAAAGGATAAAATTCACTCCCAACACCACATTTGACATCTGAAAAGTCTGCACACAGCTCCAGGAGTGTTAGAAAGCATGGCAGGTGTGTCAGTGGAGGAGCCCATGCCGGGATACGTGCAGCTGTTCTCCACAGCTGGTTGTGTTTTGTTGGATGCCTATAGAGACTGTAAAGACTGTGGAATCGAACTGGGCGTCCAGACCCTGCTGGATCATGCACACCTCACACCGACAGAAATCGTGCTCTTCTTCCTCTGCGTGGTGATTTGGACCAGTCTGAGATGGACACTGACTTATCACCTGTTTGTGGTACGTTACCGTATGGTCAGTATGTCTGATGAACGCAAAGTTATTAATAAGACCTGGTCATGAGTTGATTTTTTTCGTTGTTGTTAGAGTAAAGAGATTGCCAGACTCTGCAGGACCAGATGTGAGCAAACCTATACTGCTGCAATGCTAATGTTACTTTTCCTTATTTTGGATATGTGGATATGGATATAGAATGTATATGTTTTTTACTCTGACAAGTTATACGATATATACCAATTGTTACTGCAGTAAAGCATTACTGTTTTTTATTATTATTATTATTATTATTATTATTATTATTGAGAACGTTTAAAAATATTGCCCATACCCTGGTGTTTAACTCGTGTTCTATATAAAACAGTAACAGTCATAAAATCAACAGATAAGTGAATGACTACAGTAAAAGAAAATAAAAATAATATTTTATGGCACATGCAAAGAAGAAATATAGATTCAATAAAATATCAAATGAAATAAAAACTTTTTTAACTAATCAATAAATAATTCTTGTTTGTTGGAGCATGAAATTAAAAGGCACCTTTTACAGAACCTGAAAATTCTACTAATTTTTAAAAATAATATGGCTATTCTGATGGCATAAGTAAGAGCACGTCAGACGTTTTCCATTTTCATAGTAGAGTTAATGGCCTTTAAAAATGCACAGAGCAAACGTTCTGAAAAGGATGTGAAGCATGGTGGTGATAACATCATGTTCATAGTTATTCTTGGCTTCTTGGTTGTTTTTCTGACTAATCCTCTCATTACCCCATCACTGACCTTTGGTGGATAATCTATTTTAGGCAATCACTGTATAGATGTGCCATATTCTTTCCATTTTTTTAAGTAATGGATTAAATGGCGATGTGCAAGATGTTCAAAATTTGTGAGGTTTTTTTTCAGCATTGAGTTTATTTGTTTTTGGCAGCATTACTTGTGTTGTTGTCATGGAACACACGTTTTGTGTATTATTAAAATAATCTCACAGACAGAACTATCTCTTGGCCTGGTCCAACTTGGGGAAACATTTGCTGTTTATTTTGTGACTTTGCTGTAAACTGTGATTAAAGTTTAGGCGGTTATGCTGCTTAATTAGTCTCAGGACATGCATGATGATATGCACAAGTGCACATGCAGCAGAGCTTCCTGAACACTGAGCACTGCTTCGTTAACTTTGTAGGCCTGCAGACAGAGAGGATCATGGGAGGATGTGGCAGTTATCTCAGGCCTTCTCGTACAACCATGACAACCATCTGCATCCTTCATTTTGCACTGAGGTTTTTCTAGCTCTTTGTTTTTATTAGGATTAAATAAAAAATCCATACCTGAGCGATCACTTTCTCACTAAATATTTGAAACGGATCGGTAATGCTACCCGGATGTCTAGCACTGCATCTTTATTAAACAGCATCCGAGCTTCAGAGAGTGAGCAGTGATACATGAGATTGTGTTGCAGATAATGTGTGTGCCTATGTGGGTGGTATGTGCATAGTAAGTAGTTCAAGGCTCCTCAGTTTAATGAGTTACCTGAGCACTTTGACCAGTATCTCAGCGGCATTGACATTTATCACAGCTCATAAAGATCACTAGTTACTGCATTGTCTTATGCTGTAAGTGACATCTTAGGGAGATAATAGATACAACATGAACCATTTTACAGGCATCTATATTGCTATGATTGTGTAGATTTGTGTGTACTGTATACATGCTATACTGGTTCATTAATTCCAAAAATATTTTGATCAGTTTGTCCAGTAGTTTGTAAGTGTTGACTGTAGATGGGATGGTACTGCATTAAAAAGCAGCCGCTGAAATGTATTTGCTTGAATATTACTTTTAAAATTCTTTTTTTTTTTTTTTTGTTGTTGTTGACTTCTGATACTGTGATACCTGTTGTCTGAGTAAATACAACAAAAGTGATCTGAACAAAATGAAATTTGCATTAAAAAAAAATCAACCGGTATTCTATGTGTGAAATATTCTAAAGTAGTAATAATGTTATAAACAATTATTATATAAACAATATTAAAAAATAAATAAATTAGCATCTTCCTCATACCCTAGGCTGCATTACAATTACAAACAAAGAAAATATAAAGACAAAAATAATAATAGAAAACAAACAATAAAATGTCAGACAAAAAGAGATGGATTAAAAATAGACAAAAATGTACATAAAAACATCATAGGGTGACAAAAAAGAGATGAACAAGACAAACAAAAAATAGCAGAAAAACCCAGGAGGATGAACAAGAACACTGACAGACACAAATTCATCTGCGGTCATGTGCAACAGATCTCTGAATCCACTTTACCATCCATCAATTGTTGTGGGAGGATGAGGGGGTCACATTTAGGCACAATAGTAAGGAAAAAATTATGGATAAAGTCACATTATATACAGCTCTTTTTTTTGTGTTCTTGTTTTTTGGAGAAAGTAGGATTTGGGGATGGGGCACACTTGTGGGGAGCAGGCACACCGATATGTCCACCAAATAAAAGTCGTGCAGTATGCATAGGGTTGCTATTTTGTGTTTTTGACAGTTAATCAGTGTTCATTCAGCTTAAGCACCCTCCTTACAATTTGGAACACGTTAGTACTCACTGCAATTTGGAGAGTCCAAGTATTGAAAATGACAGTTTATTGAATGTAATCAGTTCTTGGCACATGTCCCTATCTTGCTCTGAGTTTATCTGGGTTTATCCAGTGCTCAGAAAATTGAAATCAGAGTTTTGGTGACTCAGGTGTTAAAGGTTTGTATATGTTGCCTCAACAAATCCACCCAGGTTTGTGGCCTTTAGATCACTGCTGTTTTATCATAGATATGTGTCATGAGTCTTGGGATACAAAGGGCAACTAGGGAAAGTGCACATGTAGTAATTTTATTTCTCCGTGATGCTCATGCAAACATGAAACATTCAAGCTTGTGGGGGAAAAAGTTTTCTGTACCTTGGTGGACACTCGGTTTGAATCCTAATGTGAGAATTTATATTCTCAGGACAGCTTCATGGAGCCAAGTTGTTTTTATATAACACACTGAGCTACATAATTTCGGCAATAATGGCACATGAAACATTCTCATGTCTGATTGGTCAGAAGGTGTTGATTGGGTTTTCTATAACAGAAGCTCTGGAAGTAGTGCATTAATATAAATCACAGGTTTATATTAATGCATAAAGTTGTTTTTTTCCTATTAAAATCTGACCAACATATTGCTGATATGGTGAAGTTTTGTGTAACTACAAATGTGTTTACTCAACATTTATGGAAGGCGTCTACAATGTTAGCGCTTTGTAACAGTCAGTGGTGAAGATGTCACTTTACGTTTTCTGGCAACAGAGGGGTTTATGCTTTGTGGTTTCTCAGTAAGATTACAAGCTGCATGCATTGTCGTATTAAATTAGTAAAAGTTAGATTTAACTATAAATGGATAAAAAGTATGTGCCATTGTTTTTAATAAATAAAAATTGCAATTGTTGGCAAATGCTGTGAAAGAAATGACATACTTCTGGATGTGCTGTTATCGGAAAAACAAACACCTTTTGTACAGTAACTCCACTTCATCACACCACCCATTCATTGTGTCAGCCTGTTGAGGAGGGGCACAATCGTGGGAGCGAAATGACAGAGAAGGGACGTGGAGCTGAGACTTAAAGCGCAGCGAGAATAGGGATACAGGCAAAATACAACTGAGTGAACAAACAGTATCAATGGGGCGAGACAGAAACGTGAAC
>JAOUWY010000003.1:13193956-13205803 GCA_025728095.1 Prietella phreatophila
ATTAACATATCCATATCTTCATTAACATATCCAGAAGTGAGTTATACATATCGATTACACGTCACAGATATTTTCTTCACATATTTTCAATATACTTTCTATAATATCCACCTGTCATTTAGTGATGTTCATTTTTAAAGATTCTTTTTTTATGGTTTTGAAACATGCTTCATTTTGTTTTAAATGTCTTAAACACAGAGACAAGTACTCAAGATTCCCTTAAACACTGCTGGAACACCAGTTTGGGCATAAAATTAGCTTTTCTTTCTATTCTATCAGCTTTCACCACCAGAGGGAAATATATGCTTATAAATAGCTCTCTATGTGATTTATTCTTCACTACTGAGAAAACAGTGAGACAATAAATACTCATAAACAGGCATTTGTTTGTGTACTACGAATATGGTGTAATATATCTCCAGTAGCTTTAGTATAACTACCACACTGTGAGATAAATAGTTACATTAGTGAATAAATGCTGTTAGATTTGTGTTCTTTAAAATGGCTTTTAAAGAACAGGAAATGGACAGATAAATGGATTAATTATATCTATAAATATATTCATGAGAAAGAACAAAGTCAATCAACTGTATACATTAATCAAGCAAAAAGCATTTAGCAAAATATCTCATTGTGTATGCAGTGGGCATGGCTATGTGTACTGCTAATGGACTAAAGGTCAGAAGGTGTGATAAATGTAGGGGTATACTTATTTTTTCCCATGTTTTTTTGTTAATTTAAATTGTGAAAATGACTGCAAAATGTCTATTTTATGTCATTTTATAGTGTATCAGCTTTATTAATGGGCACTGTTTAAAAAAAAATTCGATTGGGTGTACTTATTTTTTCACATACCTGTGTATGTAAAGGTGGTGTGATGAAGCAGAGTTACTTTTTCAACCCTGAAGTGCTTTATTCTTCTTATACCACATCAATTTGCCTATGATTTAAATGAATTTTTTATCCACTTATACTTGCATTTAATGTCGTGGAACGTCCGTGAAACAAGTTGGTTTTTGTTCTCATGTACATGAAAGCAGCTATAAACAGTTCTTCCATCACTTTCTCTTGAAGTTAACATTGCAAAAAACACAGCTTTTTTCAACTTCAACAAATTAACAATTATATCCATTTCTAAAATCCATTTAAGTGGAGCATCTTCCCTACAATCCCTGTGAATGAGCTTTTACTATAGAAACATTAACATATTATTTCTGTCAGAGCTCCTGTAAAAGAAAATGAAAATACATCCTGACCAGTCAGATTTGAGAATTCACAGCCCTATGGTTTAAACAGCTTGTACAATATATGTTCTATGGATGATTTGATATAGCTAAGTTATTAGCAGCAAGTTTCCTAATCCACAGTGAAAAATGTTAACAGAAAATTGAGTAAAGTGTCTTTTTGGCCAAGTATTCCCTTTAAAATGTTAGTTATGAATCTTTTAAAAACACTTTATAAGAACGTTTATTTAGATTTGAATGCTTCCTGTTTTACTTCCTGGTTGTCTCCAGCCACGTCCTGTTTGTTGCTAGCTCCTGTTTCCTAAATCTCAATACTGTCACATTAATGTGTGTATACAGACACTTCAGTTGGTAGGCATTCTTTGGGAAGTCTCATGTGTTTCATGGCTCAGAGTTGTTCTAATTTCTTGGTTATTTTTAGATTGTTTTGCCATCTGGTTTGAGCTAAGATGACCATGCTTGCATATAACATGACCATTATTGTGGATTATGACCACTGCAATGGTTTAATTGTGGATTCTCCAATATTGGTCGATTCATAAAGCATTTTACACACTGTACTATCATGCAATCAGTAACAGGATATCCAAGTGTTTTAAAGTTAGACACTCCTCTATATACTCACTAAGTTCATCCTTCACTTCTTATCTCGATTGTTGTTTCAGATGACATCAAGCCTAGGCCGGTTGACGGAGGCATGTTCACAGAGTGTGTCCTGCTTCCTGACTACTCTTTCACATCTATTTCCTCTTTGCACAGAACACTATGCTGTCCATTAGCACAGGAGATCAATTTCATCACATCAGGTTTAGAAATCTCCAGAATGTCAGCATGAGAGAGCTTGTTGATGGTCTCTTGACTTCCCAGTCTTACAGAGATGAATAGGAGTGAAGGAACATTACCTAAGCAAGATTTTTTTAGCTACTACTTGCGAGAAAGTGTTTCAAAATCGAAAGTAGAATGAGGAAAAAATGCTTTAAGTACAAACTAAGAAAAAATGTTTAAACAGCAGGATTGCATTATTTAAAACTGCACATCATACTTAGTGATATAGTAAGTGTACAGGTCATCAATATTAGGAAAATAATCAGTGAGTTACTCTTAGCACCTCAAAGCTAATCATTTTCCAATAACAGCACATCCAAAACTGTTTTATTTCTCTTATATAACAGCAATTTGCCAGTGAATTTTTTTTATTAATTGACAAATGACGTAATTTTTTATTTAATCCATTTTTACTTACATTCAATGTTGTTGAACATCCCTGAAACAAGTTAATCCCTGTTCTCACTTACATTATACCAGCTATAAATTGTCATTCCCTCACCGGCCTCTCTGTTTTTCTCTCTCTTGAAGTTAATAAAATGCAGCTTCTCATGTTGCCGAGTAACCACAAAGCATAAACTCCTCTGTCCTGAAGATGTTGGGAAAATTATCATTACAGCTTTAGCTTTGACTGTTACACTGGCGACTCCTTCCATAGACGTTAAATAAATGTCTTCTTACAGACAATTTTGCCACATCAAAGATGTTTTAATTTGTTTATGTAGAGCATCCACCTGTTGTTATTATAGAAGTTGTTATATAATATATTAGAATGAGCACATTAATTATAAATAAACTGTGATTTGTAGCTGCACTACTGTCAGAGTTGCTGTTATAGAAAACATTTTCTGACTGGTCGAGAATTCAACAGCGCTGGTAAAATACAAATACTTTATCTATTTTTTTCTTATTTCTCTGTTGTCATAGTTGTTCATTGTAATTCTTTCAAAAATATCATTCAGAAATAAATGTTTTAAATGTCAAATCAATTACTATTACTATAAAATTTTATTGAAAAAGGTTTATTGTCAAAATGTACAGACTTTTTTAGCTGTTTGCAATGAACAAATCAACAAAAGCAATAGAAATAGTGTGTGTGTGTGTGTGTGTGTGTGTGTGAGATGCATGTGCATGGATTGGCTGCCTGCCAAAGATGTTCTCCAGCAGTAGCCCTGTGTTTCCCGGATAGGTTCTGGATTTATCGTGGCCCTGGACCGGAAAAGGGTTTGCAGAAAGTGAATGAATGATTCATCTGCTTCTGGGTAAACACATGCATTTTCTATATCACATGTTAAGACAGAAAGCTTGTCTTTTATCCATAAACATCCTCCTTAGAGGGGGGCACTGTGGCTTAGTGGTTAGTACGTTTGCCTAGCACCTTCAGGGTTGGGAGTTCAATGGTTGTAGGTTGCATGTTCTCCCCATGCTTCAGGGGTTTCCTCCAGGTATTCCAGTTTCATCCCCCAGACTAAAGACGTGTTGTAGGTTGGTAGGCATTTCAAGATTATCCGTTGTGTGAATGGGTGTATTGTGCCCTGAGATGGATTGGCACCCCAACCAAGGTGTCCCCTGCTTTGTTCCCCAAGTTCCCTGGGATAGACCCCAGGCTCCCCGAAACACTTTATAGGATAAGCAGTGCAGAAAATTAATGAATAGATCATCCTTGGAGTTAATTTGATATTATTATTATTATTATTATTATTATTATTATTATTATTATTGGATTTGTTAAAATTTTTTATCTACAACCCCAATTTGAAATGCAGAGTAAAATGTAAATAAAAACAGAATGCAACGATTTGCAAATGTTACAAACCCATGTTATTCACAATGGATCCTAGCAAACATATCAAATATTTAAACTGAGTAAATGTACCATATTAAGAAAAATAATAAGGTAGTTTTGAATTTGATGGCTGCAACACGTATCAGAAAAGTTGGGACAGGGGGAACAAAAGGCTGGAAAAGTGTTAATAAAAAGACTTCAACCTGTACAAATAAACATACACCGCTGTTTAAAGTACATCAACATTAAAATTTTTGTGTTTGCTTCCAGGATAATTTGTGTACTTCCAACCTTTGTGTGTCAAAGGATTGACAGAACATCATGCCATAAAAACCCAAATTTGTTCGCACGCACAGGGCAAGAGACTCAGATGACGATAAACACAAACAAATTGCAGCAGGTCTGAAATATGCAGCGTGGGCCTGGCAGACAATGAGCTCGGTGAAAAGGCGAAGGATTGAAAGTAATTAAACTCCCACAGCGAAGTGAGTGACTGACTGGCGAAAAGAAAGAGCTCATTCACATCAGCAGGAGTAGGAAGTATGCTCTGGGTGACTGACTCGTTAAAGTGAATCTCCCTCGAGGGCCGCTTAAGGTCAGCATTAGGCTCCTGCTCATTACACTTATTATCCACAGCCAAGACCTGTTGTTTCGAAATCAGTAAAAAAAAAATTGTCAAATTAGTGTTCTCAAATAATATGAGGGTGGTTCATTTCACAAAGCACACTTTTGTATTCTTGTTGGAATTTGCATTAGTGGTTGATGCTAAGTGTAATTACAATTTCATTTTAGTTCATACGTCTTTTCGTAGTAATTTTTGAGGTATATGTTGACATTCCTGACTGTTTTGTCATGTTTTGACCATAATCATGCTTTTTTGACTTAACAGCAACATGCTAAGCAGCTAACTCAAACTCAGTCTTTAGCTATCATACAGTATGCAACCGTCTTCACACAGTCACGTGAATGGTGTTGAAGAGCTCAAAGTCTGCTTTTATTATCAAAAACATTAGAGATGATTAGAGCAAGGCATTAGTCATTAGGAGACTGCTATTAAAACTGCCTATTCCACAGAGTGTCTGAAGTCTGGGTTCTGATTGGTTTGAAGGTGTTGATTAATTTTCTATAACAGTGCACATTCTACTATGTTATGGTTTCTATAGTAAAAGTTCATTCACATGAACTTGTATGGCAGATGCACCTCTTAAATAGATTTTTTAGAATGTGTGTAATCACTGATATACGTTTTCTGTAAGGAGACATTTATTTTTATGCATTTATTTTAGAGCGAGAGAAAAGAGAGGCTGGTGAGGGAACAACACAACATTAAATGTGTACTTTAATACTTAACCTAATGTATAAACTTAGTTTATACTTATTTGCTAGTATAGACTTATAGTAATACTTAGTATACAAATACTTATAGTACATATAATGTAGTATAAAAAGATAAAACGTATGACGTGTCGTTCTTTAATAAATAAAAAATTGTAAGTCTGTGGAATTTTATGTCATTTTCAATAACTTTTTCATCAAGCTTTCATAAGTGATGGTAGTGGAATAGAAGTGTGATTGAATGAGAGCATTGTGATTCTCCAAGAAACGTGCAGTGTGAGTCTGTGAATGCTCCTTAATGAAAAACAACTCTCTAATTTCCGCCATTGTCTGGTTTTGCTCTGCTGTGTTGTTAAATCTCCAGTGAACAGTGAAGAAGATAATCACCTGCAGCCTTCCATGCTCTGGAGATCTGCCTGAGTCTTGTGTAATCTGCCTGAGTCTTGTGTCTTGTGTCTTGAAAGAGTTTATATCAGGTCAGACCGTTCCACTGTGGACGTTTATCTCCTGCCTTACTACCTCAATTTGTCCCCAAATAATTAATTGTCCTATTTTACATTCAGGCGTGTGATGGCTTTCATAGAATCAACTAAATGTATATCACTTAATTTTTCACTGAGATAAAATATTCTTGGAATAATGGCAATAAGCCCATTATTAAGGCCTGTTGAGGTGCATTGAGTGTTAGGACATGATTACAATGGTATTTGGTGGACAAAGAGGGAGGTTCATACTCAGCAGTGACACTTTTCTCATCAAGTCTGCAGAATCACAATAAACACTCAAATGGCTTTTATTTTATTTTTTTACTATATTTATTTCTGCTGCACTCAGAAATAAACTCATATGCCCATGTATACTTTCTTATCATTCTGTGTCATCAGTACAGTTTAATTTAATTTCTTTAAAAAATTTAAATCTGGAACTTGCCATGCCATAAAATCATTTTTCCTAATTCTGCTGTCAGATTTGAACATTAACTGAAGCTCTTGACCTACAGTATATCTGCATGATTTATGCACTGTGTTGCTGCAACATAATTTGCTTTTTGGATAAGAGCATGAATAATTAGGAGTGTGTGGTCCTAATAAAATGATCTGTAAATTTATAAAGTTGGTTTGGATACAGCATTGCCCTTTGAGTTCTGGGTCAGAACGTTTCTTCATTCTCATCTATAATGTTACTGCAAATAAAATGGGGAAGGCATTTCAACACAATTAAATTTTATTTGCATAGTGCTTTTTATAATGGACATTGTCTCAAAGCAGCTTTACAGTAACAAACACAGGCTACAGATTTTAAATGTGTGAATTTATCCTTATTGAGCAAGCCGGTGGCAACGGTGGTGAGGAAAACCTCCCTAAGATGGTATGAGGAAATAACCTTGAGAGGAACCAGACTCAGAAGGGAACCCGTCCTCATTTGGGTAACACCGGATAGATTGAGAGTAAAGGGAAGCTCATTATGACTTTTATATGAAGTCTGTTTTGTTGAACTAGTCCACTGTTCACTAAACTTGAGTGCAAAACTGTGTGGTAATTGCAGTCCTAAGGCCATAGTGGGAATCATTTCCCAGTAACCACAGCAAAATAGTCCATGTGAAATTGAGGTCCAAAACCATTCCCATGGTACTTCAAATGGTACCATCCTCAGCAATCTCCAGGCTGCACCACTTGGGGCCAACCTCAGCACCAGAATGAAGCCTCCAGCTACATTATCCAACCAGAAGTAGGCTATCAGGATGGATCAGGCAGGTCCAGAGTACAGAAAGGGTCAGGATTACTGTCATCTCAGGAGTATCATGTTTAGCTCACAACACAGTGTTTCAACACAGTGAGAGACATCCACTGTGAGCTATTAACCTTGAGTCAGTGAATCCAGAGATTTATTTAGTATACTACTGAGACACTCTCTCCTTATTGGCCTACAGCAACATTAGGCTTATCTCCCTAGACTGTGCCCTATGTAATGTAGGTCTGACAAATGGAGGAAGTATTTATGCAGGGATGATGCCAGCACCAGGGATCCAGACTTAAACCTGTTAAACTGAAATCTGTGTGAACAAGAAATGAAACAAACATACAGCCACCGATGGAGAAGCAGACCGCGCTGACTCAACTCCTCCTTTCCATGCATGCTTGTGGTACAAATGTTTGTTTCATTGTGCATCACTGTTGATTTCTGGATTCTGATTTGGATAAAAATAAACATGGCATTCAAATAAAAATCACTGACCAATTGCTGTGATATAAAAGGATTCAAATACTTCCAGATCTGCTATTTATAGGAAAATAGTCAGCTATGGTGTGGTAACAGTAACTCTGCCATTGATTATTTTTCTGTAATCGCACAACAGTGATTCCTTAATTCCTGTTTTCAGGGAAAACCGTGTTTTCTCTACATTCCTCTGAGAATCATTCAGTCACATATGTTAATATTAATATTTCTGCATATGGTGTGATCTATTTGTTTCCAGTTTTACCCTTCGGTGCTGCCCATGATAAATGACCTGAGCCAATAACGCGGTGTCTCAGAAAGTGGTGATGAATTGCCTTACGTTAAGCCCCACCGATGTGCTGGCAGGCTGGAGGTGAACTCAAACTCAGAGACAGCAATCAGACTCACCAGCCAAAAGCAACAAGGTGCACTAACGCAGCTTGCATCGGGGGAGTTCCTGAGCATCTACAGCTTGGATCTCCGTGAGCTAGGGTGATTTAGAATCATTGTGACTGATCTGGGGTTTCAGAGACTGGGATAATATGTGGTTTCCTTGTCCCACAAACCTCATATCTGGCTGGCTGTATTAAAGTAAAAACCACCCACTCCTGAGACTTTATGTCCTGAGCCATACCTCTACTCTGAGATACATCTGTTTTCAACTTGAAGCAGGAGGAATAAACACAGACATCTCTGTCTATTTGTCTTTAAATATTCTGTTTTGTATTAAAAACTTCATTAAAAACTCTCCAGCATTGCCAGGTCTCAGTAAAAATTTCCTTCTAAATTTCAAACTAAGTCTCAAAATGCCCAGAATGTTCAGCTAATAGGGAAGGGAAACATGTTTCTTCTTTTTTCTCAGTCATTGCTGGAGAGATTTTGTCACCATAGTGTGCATCACAGTATCTGAAATGCACCTTTTTATCAACATCCGATATAGCATTTATCCTCCCCATAATCCTAATTTCGATCATGCTTTGCAGTTTTTCAAGCTCTGCAGTATATCCAGAAGTTAAAAGGAATGGTTCTGTACTCCGTAGATGCTGTCTGCATTTCACTTTCCTTTTGACTTCCATAGCCTGTGCTTGCAGCAAATGATTAGATTTAATTCCATTATTTGCTTTAAAACAAAATATTTTTCCAGCTGAAACATTGTTCCAAGGCTAACCCAATTTGGTGAATAAAACCATGACCCTGGCAACCCTGGACCTCTCTAGCTTTGCCTGATCTGATGAGCTGCCTTCAGCTAAATAATTTAAATAAATGCATGTGACTGGATAAACTACAATGGAGGCTACTGTATTTTTAAAGTGCTCTGTGAAACACAATTCTGGGTCTGCATTTGGGCCGCAGTCCCCCAGTTGATGACCCCTGATTTAGGGTGTTCAACAATTCCATAAACTCAGATCAGTTTTTGTGATCTGAGGTTTCACAGGTTTGAGACTACTTTGAAGCGTTGCAGGCTTGGGATCTGTGGAGTGACCTAATGTTTGACTTGAGGTCATCAAGAATGATCTGCGGGTCTACAGATTAGGCGGATATGGAGTGATTTGAGGTGGGTGATCTGAGGTGCTGTGGATTATAAAGCTTGGGGATGATCTGAAGTGTTCTGGGATTCCTAGTGTGATTTAGAATGCTCAGAGTTTTTTAAAGCCTGCAGTGATAAGAGCTGATTTGGGCTGATCTGTTTCATCCGGATTCATTTGGGGTGATCTGGAGGTTTTGTACCAGTAGTGATCCGGGCTGATTTGGTCTTGGACTTTGTTCATTTGGAATCAGTGGTATTAACACGCTGTCTGTGTGCTCTGTGTCATTCAGTTTTTGATGTAGTGAGGAAGAGTGGCAGCCAGATGTGGAACTCCATCTGTGATCTGAAGCCAAGTGCTCAAGATGTGAAAATACAGAATGTTTATAAGTATTTCACTATACTTTCCAATATTAAATTCGATTTTACCACAGTGCTGTTGAATTCTCAATTTGGATTTCTCAGAAGGTCTTAATAATTTTTTTATAACAGCAGCTCTGACAGCAGTTCAACTGTAAATCACATGTTAATAGGATTTTTATATATATTAATGCTCTCGTTCTAATATATTATCATTTCTTTAGTAATGGCTCATTCACTGGGACTTGTACAGTTTGTAATCATTGATATGGTGAGGTTTTCTGTGAAGAGATGTTTATTCAACATTTATTGAAGGAGTCTCCAGTGACAGTACTTTGTAACAGTCAGTAAGTTTTCCAACATGTTAAAGTCTTCTTTTTTAAAAGGAACCAGTCAAATATATTACAGTAAGCATTTAGCAAAGACATGAGGGTTCAAACTCCAGACATTTAAAAGACTTTAATGTAACGAGACACAAAAACTTTTTGGACTGTATTACTTTTGTTGCTTTGTTATTTTCCTCCAGTATTTACTTCCGTACAAAAGGCCAGCGATATCCATCAGGGCCAAACCATAACTCATCAAAAATATTTTCACTTACATCAGATCCTGTCTCTGAATCATGACCCAGTCTGTTATCCTGTTAAATTAGAGGAAAAACAGCTCTTTTGGGGCTGCTGAGCTGGTCTGTGAACAGAGTGAGTCTGATTGGCGCCGGGTGTGGGCAGAAAGCCTGGGTATCGGCCACATAGCACACAGGCCTCCAGTGGGCACGGCATGGTGTGTGTGTGTGTGTGTGTGTGTGTGTGTGTGTGTGTGTGTATGTGTGTGCGCATGCATAGTTATGAGTGTGTGTTTGGATGTTAGGCATTTTTCCGAGCAACAGACATGGCATCCCAACAACCACAGTCCATAATGAAAGAGACTGGCACCTGGAATGGAAAAATTATCAGCAACTTGCACTAGGGAAACAAGAACACTAAGAGAATTCATAAAACATCTCCACATTTCTGATGAGGAACAGACAAGATCCCATTCATTAAAAAAAATAAACTCTGGTTAAATTTTATGAACTTTACAGTTCAGATGATATTATTATTAAATAATTAGGGATTAATAACTAGGGATGAGACACATCTTCACTATATATAATGTCAACTTTCTGCAAAGATAGCAAAAGCCAGACTTAGTAAAATGTACTGATTTGCATTTGCTAATGCAGTCTGTGCTCAGTTGTACATATTTTTTTCTGCCTTTACATAAAAGGAAACATTGTAAGACTTACATGTTATCACCATTTCCCAGATTGTAATTTATTTGGTGTCTAAAGTTTGCTTATTTCTTTAGCAGTTTTTAAATAAACTTTCTGATCTGGCCCACCAAATGTATTTAGAATTAGTACTAAATGAAAAATGACCTTTGTGGACTGTGATTGAATTGATATATTTTTAAAAAGAGCTAGTCTCTGATTCTGCTAGGAGACCAAATAGAGGGAAAACTTACAGCCATAAACCCTGCTACTAACAATACAGTGCTGTGGAAAAGTATTTGCTCTGTTTTTGTGTATATCTCATACACAGCAAAATCATAAGTGTTGATTAAACATCCACAGTGTTGAAAGTACACCCTATAGTGTTTATATAAGTCCAATGGACTCAAATGGGACCCAAATGGACTCAAATGGGTGTTAATTCAACACTAGGGATTTTACTGTGTACTAAATTGTTTCAGAACTTAAAACAAAATCTAAGATAAAACAAAGGCAGCCTGAACAAACACAAAATACAGTTTTCAAAGATAATGTTATTTATTGAAGCAAAATGGTTATCCAATACCAACTGTGCCTGTGTGAAAATATATTTTCCCCCTTGGTTACTAATTGCCAAACTCTTTTAAACTGCATTCATAATGGAGTTCAGCTGGACTAGACACAACCAGGCCTGATTAATGCAAACCCTGTTCAATCAAATCAACACTTAAATAGAACTTTTTCAACAGCATGAAGTTGGATAAAAGCTCTTAACCAGTAACACATTGTGCCAAAATTGAAAGAAGTTCCAGAAATTATGATGAAGAAGGTGATTGTAATATATCAGTCGGGGAAGGGTCTCAAAGCTATTTTAAAGGCTCTGGGACTACAAAGAACAACAGCGAGAGCCATAATCTCCAAATGGAAAAACTCAGCATAGTAGTGAAACTTCCCAGAAGTGGCTGACCTTCTACAATTCCTCTAAGAGCACAGAAACTACTCATCCAGCAAGTCACAAAAGAGCAAGGACAACGTCAAAGAAACTACATGCCTCTCTTGAATCAATCTACCAGAAAAATCTAAAGGAGAATGTACGGTCTCAAACACAAATGGATTATGCAGACAAGACAAGACCATGATCCAAAGTCCACTTCTGAATGACTCAAAAAAGCTACAATGAGGGAAAGAAGTATTTGATCCCCTGCTGATTTTGTACGTTTGCCCACTGGCAAAGAAATGATCAGTCTATAATTTTAATGGTAGGTTTATTTGAACAGTGAGAGACAGAATAACAACAAAAAAAATC
>JAOUWY010000003.1:13252246-13264330 GCA_025728095.1 Prietella phreatophila
ATCTGTTCCTTCTCTCTTGTTCTGTTCATCCAGGACGCTGTGCCAGGAGAGCACAGCCAACTACGTGCAGGTCCAACCTCTGAGGGAGGGCTGAGTAATTCTTGTGTTTTCTCTAGCTGTATGGCAAAAGAAGAGCTGGTAGAAAAGCTATAAAAATCTGAGTGTTCTCTTCTACGGATGGGGAATAGACAGCGAGACAATTACACACAATGAGAGACTGCAGAAGAGAAAAACACAGACAGAAAGAGAGACAGTGTTGGATAGATCAATAAAGAGATGGCAATGCAGAGAGAGAGAGAGAGAGAGAGAGCAACGAGAGATGGAAGCATAAAATGAGAGGCAGACGCAGAAAGCGAGCGAAGCAGTCCTGGATCACTAGTTTGCTTATAAAATGGTTTTGGTGATTAAGTGCTGACTCTGCTTGAGATCATCACTTCTTTCTGTCTGCCCCCACTGACTAGTGAATTTGTCTTTCGTCCTTACTGTCAGTAGGAACCCTGTGCTTAATCCTGTGACCGAAGATCACATGACACAAGTGGAGTAAACATCAGTGTCGAGATGTTGTATCAAACACTTCCTTTCACACGGCACATAATTAAACCAAGCATAAAAGCTAAGGTGTTTATGGCTGAAAAGATCCTCGTAAAACTCGAAATTCAGCAACAGAGAAAGGTAAAGAAACCTTTTTCAAGTGCACAGAGAAACGGCAAACATCACTCGAGCTTCGAAAACACAGATCTGTTATCTTTAACATCTTTATCTGAAATGTGCTAAAACTCTGTTCTGTCCTTTAAGCTAATCTTCAGATTCCTTCCAAAGATTTAGAAATGTATTTTGATGTGGTTGGCAGTGAAGAGGAGAGAGAGTTAAGCAGGCAGAACTAAAGCAGGCGAGCTCACAACCACGCAAAAGAGCTTTTTGTGGTTGCTTTGCGTTCTGCTTCCGAGTTTTATTGATTCAGGGGAATGAAGCAGAAAAGTTAGAGGAACTTTTCAAAATTCATCATTATGACTGACTTTCCAGATGATCGCTCCTCTGTCTCTTGCTTTATGATGTGAACAAAATCTCTCCACTAAGCTAGTAACTTCTCCCAACAAGCTAGCTTTTCTGTGATGTGATTGACTGCTGCAGCCACACCAATCAGAATCGTTTCTCATGTACGCAGCAAAGGTGGCTTTTCAGTGTTATGCATGTAGTAAGGAACTTCGGGCGGCTGTGGCTCAGGTGGTAGACACTGAACCCCAAGTTTCTCCTGATGGCAAGTTATCACCTTACATAGCAGCTCTGCTATGGCCGCACATTCCACGTTCCAGTTCATCCCAAAGGTGTTCAGTGGGGTTGAGTTCAGGGCTCTGTGCACCCATCACCCTTGATGTCAGTGACTTTCCAGTGTCCATACCTTCCGTGTCTTTATGGATCTTGCTTTGTGCACAGGGGCATTGTAATCTTGGAACAGGTTTAGGTCTCTTGGTTTCATTGAAGGGGAATTTTAATGATGTAGCATACAAAGACATTCTATACAATTGTGCTTCCATCTTTGTGGCAACAGTTTGGGGAAGACCCACATATGGATGTGATGTTCTGGTATCTGCAAACTATTTGCCATATAGTGTATGTGTAAACCTTTTGACATAATTAATTTATTTTATCACCTATTAATTAGAAGTACAGTTTGTTGGATGTTTTCTTTTGATCAGAGCAACAGCTGAACACGGTGATGGTCAGTTGTTTTTTTCTTTTCTTTTTTTTTTTTTCTTTTCCTGTTGCACGATCATCAAAAGTGAAAATAAGCAAGTGTACTTCAGAGACGCCTACAACGTGAACATGTTGTAAAACGCTTGACGGGGAAGTGGGTTTTACGAAAGAAGGTCCAGGTTAAATCGCCATTTGTACATAATTAGTTTCACAAAACAGCAATAAGAGGTATTGATGGTTAAAATAATCCCAGTAAATTCTAATGCAAAATTTCATTTTCAAGCTTCAGGCCGCTCCTTATATCAGACTGTTGATGCTGTTATGTGAAACCAGTTTGTGATTTGGCTTCTAGATAAAGCTATGAACTGTGTTTAACTCTCCGATGTAGTTTTGTGTGTTCATAGAGAAATATTTTATGGAAGGAGCCTCCAGTGAGGGAACTTCTATAACATAATTGAAAACAGGAACTGACTTGTTTCTATGTCATCAAATGTAACTGTAAATTGTTGCAATGTGTGATGTCCTCCTTTAATAAATACCAACTGTAATTGTTGGTGAATTGAGGTGTAAAATGCTCTATTGGAAAATAATCAACTTCCAGGTGTTTATCCAGTTAGTTTGTGCTTTACACCACCCTGTTGTGTGTTTATTCCTTTATGAGCACTGTGCAATAAGTGGTGTAAAGTACACAATGTTGCCAGTTAAAATCAAATCCTGTAGCGTCACATCTGCTGTACCACAGATTCTATGATTAATGTTCTCTTATCTCTAATCTTCCAATGCTGTCGGTCCTATTGGTGAATTTTTATACAGACATCTTGGCAACGTTCACATTCCAAGATTTTGGAATTTGTGACTCTAGCAGAACCCGTCTGTCGGCCTTCGTTAGTCGCTGAGGTGCTAAATAGTCTGCTAGCGAGCACCTAATCCTCTTAATCAATTTTACTTCACGACAAACTAAAGACACTGAATATGTCTGGGTATGTGGAATTTTAGTTTTTAACCAAAATTTCAAAAATAAGCAAGAACTCTCAAACCGGCCAAAAAATGTTAGTGATCTAAAAATATAATCCGCACTTTCAGTTCTGCTTTCAGATATATAGATTGACGTTAACTAGCTTTGCTCTTTTCCTGTGTTGGCTATTCATGATATTGCTACGTCATCAGTCTTGTATTTCTAACAGCAAGCGGATTTCGTATCCACACGTTTCGCTTGCTGCACGCTTTTTTTTTTTTTTTTCTTTCTTTTTGGTCATCTCTTCTGTAGAAAGGGCTACGGTTGCTGTGCCAATTTTGAACCCGATGACTTAACTTTGTGGCTTTGTCATGTATAATTTTAGATATGCAGTGTGTTGCCGATGTGGGTGAGAGCTTATTTGAAGCAGCATGTTGCTAGCAGCTGTATGACACGCTTCCTGCGTTTGCTCTGCACCCATAGCATGCGAATATGTGAGGGGGGGGAAATGTATTGCCTACATGATCAGGGCTCGTGTAGGGTGCATGTATAGAACAGACATTAGTGCAGGGGTCTTGCATGAAGCAGGCTTAAACAGCAATCAGAAATGGGTCGATCTGCTCTCGTCTGTAACGTTGTGGTCTGCTAAGGAAATAACGAATAGGTGGGATGGATATTTTGTGGTGAGCCCACAGCTCTTGGTGATGTTTGTTGTCCTTTTGATCAGGATGGGAAATGAATTGGAGAAAATGGAGAGTGTAAGCAAGGCTTGGTAATAATTCTAGCCCGGTCGCTGGTTAAATTTCTGCCAACTGTGGAAAAACATACAGGACTTTTTTTTTTTTTTTTTTTTTTTAAATGGCTAAAAATCTATATATTAAATAAAAAATTAAAGTTGAATAAAGTTGAATGAAAAAGTGCATTATATAATGTTGAATGCTTTCTCACCATATTTCTACATATTTGTTCTGGTCACATCTAGCGTTTATTGATTTCACATGGCCGCTTAGCATGCAGGGATGCTGACTTCCTGTCATTTATGCATTTAATCAATGTGTGTAAACAAAAAGTACAGAACAAAAGATTTTAAACTCGCACAGAGTGAACAACAAAAAGCTAATAAAGCAGATTGACATCAGAAGGTACAAAAACACTGAATATAATGGTTAGTGTTTTTTTATTGTCTCACTTGTTGAGAAAAACAAGCGTTCCTCATGCTTGGGTGAAATCTGGCTCCTTACTCCAACAGTAAGGTCTGCTGCAGAGAAAACACTCTCCACTGACGCAGACATTACAGGGACGTGTTTGTTGAAGCGCTTTGTATTGTCTGTGAACCAATGAATTTGGTCCAGGACGCTTGTTCGCATCGGTCCTTCTATAGACACTGTGCTGTACAGCGCTGCCCACTGCAAGTTTTAGTTTGAATGCTCAGTATTTAACATGCATTTACTGCATTTAATTTAGCGAAATCCGAATATTATTTTGTCTTTTCGAATTATGGCAGATCAAATATTTGACTAGTCGTGCACACCCCTAATGTTTAAACATAACGTGCTTCGTTGTGGAATACTGCCTGATGCTGTAGTTCGCATTGCTTGTTCCAATTCACAGCCCGTTCTGCACTACACATCATGCCTTGAGGCGGTATCTGGCTGACAATTTTTACTAGGTGGATTCATGGTCATGAACACAAGTGCTGCATTAGAAACTTTGATAGCACGTAGCATGTGTACTTCACGTGTCTGAAAAGTATTCGGGTCTATTCTATTTGTCCTAAACCATGGCTGTCTAATATTTGTGTTTTGGAGAGCATTTGGGTCCATTAGTTTTACAGTCAGCCTAAAAATTGGGCATAGTTTTTAAGATGGTAGAGTCCCGTTGTCTTTAGTGCTAGATAGGAATTTTTTTTTTGTCTATTTACTTGAGCAAACTTTTAATGCATCCATTATGGGACAGTATGCCAAGTTGTTAGATATGTTGAGGTTCTTCCTTTGTTTATTTACAAGATGAATTTTTATTAACTTGCAGAAGTGTGTAAAGGTCTTGGGGGATCCTATATGTCAAGGCTGTCCTCCCATTCATTATTTCCAAATGTGACAAAATAGCATCTGTCTTCCAGTTATGACTAAAGGTTAGCAGTATAACATTTTCTAAAAAACCTTTTTGGTCCCATGCTTTGACTGGTTTGTGATTATCCAGACATGTGCTATGACTGGGCAGAGTAAACTTGCATCATGTTAAGATTGCTGCCGTGCTGCTCTGTTTTCCAAACTGTCTGTTCTAGCCTGTTGAAGTTTCGGCTAATCCATGCTTTGCACTGATTCCTTATTAAGATGATGTATGTTCTTCTGATCAGGTGCTAGAGGGTGAGTGGGAAGGCTGTGCGTAATGCTGAAACGACTCATCTGGTGTCAGAATGAGTGTCACAGATGGCGAGGGCACAGCTAGCCAAGATGGCCGGGCTTACGTTATTCAAATCTACCCCCGCCTCTCCTTGGAGACAGCACCATGCTGCATGGTCAGAGTGCGCAAAGAGGCCACGGCGGCAACAGTCATCGAGGACGCAGCTGCCACACTGGGCCTGGATGTCTCCAAGCGCTACGTATTGGCTGAGGTGAAGGAGAGCGGAGGTGAGGAGTGGGTCCTGGAGGCCACGGATCTGCCGGTGCACAGGGTCTTGCTGTGGCCCAGGAAAGCTCAGGAGGAGCATGCAAAGAGTGAGGGATTCTACTTCATCCTACAGGAACGCAATCGTGATGGCAGTATCTGCTATGCTCACCTCCCTACTGTCGTTAGAGATCAGGATGCTCAACACCTTGTTGCTCGGGGCTTCCTCCCTCCCCGACTCGAGGACGTCAACGACCTATGCAACCTTCCCATCTTAAATGAGGACACTATCTTGGCCAACCTGCACAGCCGTTTCAAGAAGAAGAAGATCTACACATATGCTGGCAGCATCCTGGTTGCCATTAACCCTTTCAAGTTCCTTCCCATCTACAATCCCAAGTACGTCAAGATGTACGAGAATCATCAGCTGGGCAAACTGGAGCCCCACATTTTCGCCATCGCAGACATCTCATATTACACTATGCTGCGTAAGAGGATCAACCAGTGCATTGTTATATCTGGGGAGAGCGGCTCTGGCAAAACGCAAAGCACTAACTTCCTGATCCATTGCCTGACTGCTCTGAGTCAAAAAGGATATGCCAGTGGGGTGGAGCGGACCATCCTAGGAGCGGGGCCTGTCCTGGAGGTAAGATTGAATCTATTGAAATTTGTAAATCTGTCAAATTTAAAAATGTTTTGCTCGGTTCTAGATCCAAACCTGATAAAATAGCTTCTAGGTATGCTGGATGCAGGTACAGATCAAAACTAATAGCTTCTAGGTATGCTGGATGCAGGTACAGATCAAAACTATGTGCTCAGAAACCCTGAAGATTGAGTTTGGCATCTCTTATTTATTATTTACTTGTGTAGACTTGTCATTATCCTAGCTGCCCCACTATTCAGGTAAAATGCTGCATTCGACTCAAAAGTGGGAATATTCAACATTTCAAGCTACAACATGGTAAACGCACCGATTCCTCTGCATCTGTCTTTTATTGGCAACCATCTAGCCAGCTGTTAGTGATATAAATGACGTGCATTTACCTCCTCAAAAAGCAAACCGTGTAATCTGTGTTAGAGTTATAACCAATAAATAAAGTTAATACTTTGTGTGTATATTCAACATGAATCAATTTTAAAAGTAAAGAGGTGCTATTTTGTTTGTTGTCAATGTTTGCCTTGATTTGATGTTTCTACTCATAGTCAGCTATGTTTCTAACGTAGTGCGTGGTGTTTAGCAGGTTATGTTCTGCCCTCACGTCACATGTAAAAGATATTATTCGAGTTGATAAACAGTAGGATTTTTTTTCACTATACAACTATGAATAAAGACGTAAGTTTTTTGTTGCTGATTTGTCTGCCGCTGAGAGAGATGTATAATCTTGTACTGCTTTACAGTTCTGTCTTGCGTCTCAAGGTTTCACGTGTTGCCGGTTTGTCTGGATGAGGATCTGGATCTGTTTTATCTCTACAAGTCTGCACTTGCCCTTTGCCTCCGTGTACATTGATTTGGAAAAACAGGAATGAATCGGATACTCTGCAACAGCAGGCTGCGTATGCTGTGTATATATAGCATTAAGTGCCAATTACAGTCCGTCAGAGACTAAATCTAATTGTAAAGGCAGGGTGAATTACAGCTTATTAGATTGTGCGTCTGTTGTTGCTTGCTTGTGTAACGGCTTTGCTTTGCATCCCTGTGATTAGCGATCGTAGAGTGATCATCTGTTCACCCCAGAACACGTCATCGCCATAACCAGGATGAGTTTGTATTTTGATCTTTGTGTTAGAAATGAAGGCGTTTCAGTATGTTCCTCACTCGTATGGGTGTGAAGACGGTGCCGTTTGCCCCGCTGAACTTCCTTACGATTTTGGAAGTGAATAATGCTTGTGTACAACACTTTTGTACATTTGTATATTTGTACATTTTTTAAAATAATGTAATATTTTTGAGCTGCACTGACACCATCATCAGCTACCACAGTATTTATGTGCCCCGTAGTGCCAGTTTATTGTAAATTGCTGCATGTTTGATGCCACGTTAACTCATATAAGAAGTCTAAAAACCCAGATACGGTGATTAACACAGTGTTAATCTCATTGAGGTTGAACCGCTCTCTTTCAGCTTGTAACATCAGTCTAAGAGATTTTATGGTAAAATCTTTCTCAAAAGTATCCTTTGTATAAGAAAAAAAAGAACATTTAGGGGATTGGCTCTTCTTGCTTCTCTTTTGATTCTGTACACATGGAGAGAGATTTCAATAAAATGTAGTCCTTTTTCACAGTCGATATGTTTAAATGATCGATTAATACAGTGAAACTGTGGGAGTTTTTTCTTCTTCTTCTGATTAGGTTATCATACTCTGACCCTAGACTCATGATGGTGAATTTGAGTGCAAATTGGTCAGATGCTGTCAATAGATTGCTGGCTGCAACTTTAAAGTAGGAATGGTTCACTTCAACTCGAGTTTCTTTTTTTTTGTCTGTTTCACAAGATACCACAGAGCATAGTTCCCTTTTATAATATCCATGTGAAAGTAGATGCTGTCTATGAGATCCCCTCGAAGCATCACTCTGCTCGTAGTTTACAAAGCGCTAGAAGTCATTTTCCCTTCTGTCAGCACAGTCACCGTCCCTCTACATTCTTGGCTTTGGCTTGCTACTTCCTCCTTGCTTGCGGTTGCAGGAAAGGCCCACGAAACCGTTCAGTAGAAACAGAACCAGCCTGCGTGTTGACTTGCACGGGCAGCTCGAGTCCAACATGAAGTCACGTTTTTGGCTGCCCTGAATGTGAAATGGCATGAAGCTGAGAGATTTCCACATTACGAAAAGTCTTCCACGTCATGAAATGGCGGTCACTATAAATGTGGGAAATACATGGCATATTACAAAGTGATTCAATTACAGAGGAACATCTTTTTGGATTCCTCCTGAATTGTAGTAAAATTTTACGCACATTTTAACCATCGCGCAACTCCGACCACGCAGATCTAATTACAGCGAAGGAATATTGTTTCATGTCTGCGTTTAATCACGTTTGAAACGGTTTCTTGCATGTGCCTTGCATATAAACAGTGTGTGTTTTGATTCATGATGGACTAGAAGACTAGATTCTGGCATCTAAAAGGCCTAATCTTCAGGACACTGGAAATATTTGGGAAATTGAGGGAATGTGATGTCAGTCTCTGTTTGCTGAGGTAATAACCAATCTATTTAGAACCCCCTTGCGTCAGCACAAAATCAGGTTGCAGACACAGTGGTTATAAAACAAGGTTGTACATGCAGCGACCTGCAAGATCGTGCCAGTTTAGAGAATTTTTTGTAGCACTTTGGTTTAGTGGTTATGGCAATATGATAAGCATTCAAATCAACAGCAGTTTTCATGGTACACGTTAATAATTTATAAATTAGCATTAGACAAGTACTCTGCTGAGGAGTGACTGTGAGAGGGTTCAGGTATGACACACTACTGATGGACACAACAGCACTGTTGGATTCTGATTGGTCAGAAGTTTTTGGTTATTGTTATAACAGCTGTCATTAGTGCAGTTTATATGAACGTCCTGGTTTGTAGGGAAAAAAAAGGATTTACATTATTAAACCGAGGTTTACAGGGTTTCCAACTTTAGAATGTCTTGTACAATTTTGACAGGGCTTAAATTGTTTGGATTATGAAGTTAGCGTTACTTTTATTGGATTATGAAGTTAACGGCAGTCTCGATTTTAAATGATAAATTTCTCTCTTTTTTTGGCTTGGACATATCCAGGATCAGCGATGTAAGATGAAGAACAAAATGGTCATATTGAAGCAATTTTTTCGATTAAAAAATTTCATCCTGTAAATGCTGAACTAACTAGGTCTTCAAACTGTCAACTTTGCTCTTTGTGGGAATAAAGTTGACTATGAAAACGTGGATAATTGAGTTTGTTTTTTATAATGGGGGAACAGCAGTGGAAACGATACTGAGGTTAAAGAATTAAGGTTGTTCACAGCAGGGTTTTAGTCTTGCGTATTAGGACACATGATAGAATTTATATCATGTCAGTAAGACTTTAAGCTTATTTAAGTGAAACAAGCATTTCATAATATTTTTCAAACTGAAAGCCCCTGCGATCACGTACATCAGGTATCTGAAGATATCGGAATTAATGTAAAACCCCTATGATCAAACAGACAACTATCTGCAGCAAATGGCCTTTCTTTCCAAACTCGATCACAGTCCGGCCCCAGTGTGACCCTCTCTGCATTAACAGCGTTAACTCCGATAAGCGACCTCTGGACAGCGTTTGGATCTAGGTCGTGAAATAGGTCTTTAAGACCATTATGAATACAATTTAAGTCTTAAATGTAACGTTAAAATCTTCAGAAGCCTTGTATTTAACAATCCTCGATATGGTGAGTCTCCAGCATCAGTGACGGCATTAATGCTGAAACTTGAAGTTTTCTGACCTCTTCAGGACTTTGAGGGGTTGAGAGAGAGAGAGAGAGAGAGAGAGAGAGAGAGAGGGAGAGAGGAACTAACTTGTTTCATGAAATGTAACTATAAATGGATAATAACTATAATGTTTCTTTATTTAATAAATAAGGAAATGTAACTGGGGTCAAGTTGTTGTGGCCTAAGAGGAATAAAACACCTTGGGACATGCTGTTATAGGAAAATAATCATCTTGAGGGTGGTTTCAGGACCTCCACTTCATCACACCACCACATTTTGTTTATTATTTTCCTATAACAGGATGATACTTGGTGGTTTATTCCATTTCTAAGAGTGGAGAACCACAGTCAGCTGTAGTCAAAGTACTGAAATCTGCAGTACCGTTAAAGGAGTGCTAAAGTCAGTTAATATAAAGACTCTAAGGAATATTTTACTCTTTCTGTCTGACTGCCAAGTCCACAGCCAATCAGAACTGTGTGGCCATCTGACTGGGCCTCAAAGCAAGCCTTTGTTGAGAGTAAAATCTTGGCAGTTAATTTATGCAAGATATTTATCAGATTATCTTTCACATTCGCTTGTTATTGGTGGAAACTGGACGTGTCGTTTCTTAGCACTGCAACTGATCAATTTGATGTTTATTTTTGGCTTAAGAAATAAACTCACAAGGAACTATTTCTTTAAATCCCTCCTTCTGCATCCACATGGTTATTGTGAAGACTTGTTTGTTTGTACAGTCTTTCTAGATGTGAGTTGGAAATCAGTCATCATTAGATCACTGCAACCCTGGTCTGATTGTTGCGGCTGCAGTTTTCAGGAATCATTCCAAGTTAAAAAAGAGCCACCCACAGATTCCAAAGCACTGTACAGACAGGTTAGACAAGTTCCTCTTTATTCAGTATTTCTCTGCTAAAGGTCTGCTTTTATCATGGTCTCTACATGCCTTTCACTACTGTCTGGAGGAGAATAACATCCAGAAAAACATGCAGTCGTTTCAACATAGCTTTTTTTCCCTTGCTGTCAGAGCTTATAAATAAATAAGGCTTTTGTGTCATTTTACATGCAGCAGTATTTTGTGACTCGTATAAAAATATGTGAATGATTGATTTTTGTGACCTATTTCTGCATTGCCTCTCAAATAAATGGAACACAGTGAGCTTATAAATTGTATAGAAACTTCCTACAGTTCGAGGTCTGATCCAACAGGAAGCAGAACTCCTTTTGTGCAACAGGAAGTGGTAACTGCTATTCATCTCTCCTTAATGGCTCAAAGACGCATTGTTCCTCAGGAAGTCCCCCCAATTTTTTTTTTTAAACCTTTTTTTTTTATTCATTAAAAAAACATTTTAAGCCATGGTATCTATGGGTTTCCACTATATTTGGTCATGTGCAAGGCATGACCCTGAATATGTGTCCATGTGGGAGAATATGCCAAACAAACGTTACTGTAGGCTTTTGATTGTTTTTAGTAAATGTAGGCAAATTAAGGACACAAAGATGAAGCAGCTGTGGACATATTTCCATTTCCGGCAACCCCACACCTTCAACTATTCATCTAGTTGTTGCTGGATGGTATGATGAATGCTTCCCAGATTTTTAACTTTAAAAAGAGGCTGATGAGGGAGCGACTGTTTATAGCTTCTGTAATATAAGTCAGAACAGGAACTAACTTGTTTCAAGCGCATTCTACAACATTAAATGGATAAAAAGTATAATCTGCTGTTCTATTCTTCTTCTTCTTAATTTAAAAAATTTCTGTCATTGGCAAATTTCTCTGGTCTATAAGGAATAAAAGACTTGTGGATATGCTGTTAAAGGAAACCAATCAGTAACTTCACCACAACACCCAGTTGTTTGAATATATTCCTGTAACAGCATGACAGTGTTTTTATTCTTGTTTGATCGACCTGGCATAGGGCATCCAGTTGAGCTGTTTTTAATTCATCTACAAGTAACAGTTGATTTTACCAGTATTTTCAGAGTCAGAATAGCTTGAATGGTGGGAGGGGAAGCTGAAAACGTTATGAAAGGCTATATCTAAAGATACGTTAGCATGTTTGTCTCTCAGCACCACTTCTTCCAGTGTCTTTCACCCTAATCTTTCTCTAACCAAAACATCTATGCATCTGTTTCCTTAATCGTAGGTGATGGACCGTTTGCGTGAATATTATTTTGGCTTCGTCATGTACAGCTGCTGGTCATATAATTGGAATATCATCAAATATATATCAGACTGATATATATTTCAAGTGTTCATTCCTTTTAATTTTGATGATTGTAACTGACAACTAATGAAAACCCCAAAATCAGTATTGCAGTACCACATTGCTGCAGTAATTCAGGCAAAAGGAGCCCCAACTAAGTATTGAGTGCTGTACATGCTCATACTTTTCATGT
>JAOUWY010000003.1:13289356-13301129 GCA_025728095.1 Prietella phreatophila
TATATATATATATATATATATATATATATATATATATACACACACATACATATAAAATAAGCCATGCTAGGTTACGTTTTATTTCTAGCTAATGGACAGCACAGTAAATGTGTAGATTTCTCTATAAATTGATTAGAGACATTTTAAATTTAGTCAACATTTTACAAGGGTACAGTAACAGTAAATCAGTAAATGCATTTTAATCTATAAAATATGTATAACTCCTACTGCAGGTCTGGAATGAAATTAAAATTTTAAGATAATGTCCTATTCACCACAAATTTCTCTTCTTATCATGGATTAATATATGCAATGCCAGGTTATAGGTCCTGTATTTCTTTTTTATGTATTTATTTATTTTTAACTTATGGCAGTACTTATATAACAGATTGCAAGGTCTACTAATTCACTGAACAATGTCACCTGGTTTAGGTTAAGTACATTGTTATAAAAATCCCATACTTCTGTACTTGTATTTTCATTTGAGTACATCATATACAGTTCCCTCCACTAATATTGGCCCCACTGGTAAATATGAGCAATGAAGGCTGTGAAAAATTGTCTGTATTGTTTAACCTTTTTTTAACCTAAAAAAAAAAAAAATTACAAAGATACTCTGCTCTCATGGATATCAAACAAGTGAATATATATATATTTTTGGAGACTTTCTGACCCCAAGACGCAACTAACTTCTGCAGTTCTCCAGCTGTGATCTTTGGAAATTTTTTGCCCACTTGAATCATCCTCTTCACAGAGCAATGAGACAATATAGACACATTCCCTCTTCCAAGTTGATTCATAACATTTCCAGTTGTTATGGTTGACAGGAACCTGGAAAATGGTATTTTCAATGCTTGTACCATTTTCTTATAGCCACTTCTCATTTTGTGAAGTTCAACAATCTTTTGCTGCACATCACAGCTATATTCTTTGGTCTTACCCGTTGTTATGAATGACTATGGTGATTTGGCCCACATGTCACCTCACCTGTGAAACATGGTTGAAGTCATGGTTGAACAATTTCCTATTTCTAGTTACTCAGGTGTACTAAAATAAAATAAAAATTAAATATCAATGGAAATATACTTCAAATATATTTTTTCTCATATGAATTCATAGGGGTGCCAATAATTGTTGTTTATAAAGGTTATTTATATAAACCTGCGTTTTGTTTGGGATTGTTTGAAATCCTTGAGAACAAAGTATTTTTGTGAATTCTTTTAACAAAAGATCAAAAGATTAAACAATAAACACAAATTTCTTCATTGCTCATATTTACCAAGGGTGCCAATATTAGTGGAGGGCACTGTACTGTATAATGTACTGTATATGAATATGTTATTGGTTAAAATATTGTAGTTTTATTAGCAGGCCTTTAGTCTTAGCTTACCTTTTAGCATCAGAATGAATCCTCCCTTGGATCTTCAACCGATCTCCAGCACTGAAAAGAACATTCTTCAGCTCAGCCTCCTGCAAAGAAAATTAGACGGTTTAATCAGTCAGTTTATTTAAAAATAAGTGTCTGACATCCTCACTGCAGCTCAGTCTGAAGTCTGAAGGAAAACAGCATCACGTATTATAGCCACTACTACCATTTTCTGATCCACTGCTCCTCTGTTTGGTGGCCTATGCAAGTGAGCCGAACCTCTTTCAGATAATTCCACCAAACCTTAACCTTAATCAAATGTTTAAATAGCACCCAATCCTAGGCGCATTAGTACTATCAGCATGTACTGTCAGTGCTCTACATTAAATGCAAATTAGAATTAAAACAGACCCAACTAAAGGTGTGGATTCATTGATTTAATCATTCTATCGTCATCACTGCACTCAGTTAAACTACTCTATTCCTCAAACTTTAATCTATTCTATTTAAACAAGGGTGTTAATTTTTCCTAATTGAATCACAGTTCTCTGCTTACACATTAGTTTTAACGTTGCTGTAAGAATAGTGGACAGTGAGGCCTGTAACAATGTCTTGAGTACATTATATTTTATGTGCACGAGAGCAGTCATGTGATTGCATGAGTTCCAATTTCTCACAAAATAACAAATACGACAGGTAGCATTGGTATCTCACAGCTCCGGGGTTTGGGTTTAGTCTATAATAATAATAATAATAATAATAATAATAATAATACATTTTATTTTTAAAAAGCGCCTTTCATGACACCAGAGGTCACTTCACAAATACAACATACAAATACAATTCATTTCATTCAATGTACATTATACAATATTATACATGAAACAGTAAGCCACATTGTAATTAAGTACTATGCAACCATGAAGAGATGGGTTTTGAAAGAACTTTTGAATCTTCAAATGGATTCACAGTTGCGGATGTGATGGGGAAGTGAATTCCGGAGCTTAGGGGCAATGTGACTAAAGGCTCTTCCACCCATGGTGCTAAAGTTCATGTCCGGTATTGCTAGTAGACCTGCTGAGGAGGATCGTCGTAAGCGGGGAGGGGTGTAGTTCTCCAAGAGGTTAGCGAGGTAAGTGGGAGCATGATTATGTAGGGCCTTAAATGTGAGAAGCAGAATTTTGAATTTAATTCGATAGGCAACAGGAAGCCAGTAAAGCTGGATGAGCAGAGGTGTTACATGGCTGGTTGATTTGGAGCATGTAATGATCCTTGCTGCAGAGTTTGGGATTATTTGGAGCGGGTGAAGTAGTTTATTAAGGACACAAGACAAGATGGAATTGCAGTAGTCTATGCGAGATGAAACATAAGCATTGACCAAGACTTCTGTGGTGTGTTGAGTGAGGGATGGGCGAAGTCTTGCAATGTTCCATAGATGGAAAAAGGCGCTGTGAGAAACATTGTTTATGTGTGCAGGAAAGGAGAGAGTACTATCTAAAATGACACCAAGGCTCTTTCCCTGATCTTTACCTATTATACTCTATATAAATGATATTGTTACATAGAATGTCACTGTATTATACTGTACGTTGATTAGCATCATGGGGATATTGCTATTTACATGTTCCTAGCCACAGATTGTATACAGACAGTTCACACTGGCTTGTCTCCATTCTCAATACTAATGTCACTGTAAAATCCAGAAATGACAAAACTGGCATTGAATTGATTTTACAGAAAATATACTAGCAGGACGGTTATATTGTTGTTCTTCTTTGCCAGATTGCAGTTCACTGTAAGAAAATTAGCAGTCTGGTATACAGTATATTAAATCAACTGAACACTCGCATTCATGAGTGCTACATGAGCAAGGAGGATTAAATGTTTCAGACCAAATGCATAGACATCCAAGTGAAACCATGATTACATACTAACTGGTATCACAACGTCTATTTTTATACCTACTGGAGCCTATCTTTAAAGTAGCTCCAATCCCTTCCCAGCTGAGGATTTAGCAGCCTACACCAACATCTCTCACAAACGCATCCACTGCTACAACAGCACTGATGCTACCAAATTGCTGTCACCTCTAAAAATCAGATATTCATCATTTGCCCCATCTGTTTACATAGATATACTGTATATAAGACCTGACCCATAAACAGTTCCCATGTTTACATCAATCTGCTAAAAACCATTGACAACCCCAATTCCGAAAATGTTGGGACACTGTGTAAAATGTAAATAAAAACAGAATGCAATGATTTGCAAATCTCATAAATCCACATATAGATCCACAATAGGACGTAGAAAACATACAATTTTTAAACTGAGGAAAAACGTACCATTTAAAGGGAAATATAAAATCATTTCAACATGTCTCAAAAAAGTTGGGATGGGGGCAACAAAGGCTGGAAAAGTAAGTGTTCAAGTCAAGTCTGGATCTGTATTATTCACGTTTTAGCTATGTAAATGTATGATTGTGTGAATCAGTACTAGTCACGTTATAGATTTATACATTTTTTACAGTGTTAGTCAAAATCAGTACTAGTTATAGCTAGTTATTGCTACATAAGGTATGTAGTTGTCTGTAGGTAAGTGTTAGGTAAATTTAGTCTTTACATTTCTTGATCACAGTGGAGTACATTTCCTTAATTAGTGTTGTTGATTATCTTGTTATGATGCAAATTTAATAGTCCAAATCCTCTTCTCATCTTATAGCTTTTTTGGGTGGGGGGTTGGGAGGATCTGTGGAACATCACCTACCCAGTTTAAACCAAGCTCTCTGGCTCATTCAGGGCAACATGCCTTATCGGAAGTGTCCCAGACGCAGACATCGACTAGACTTTGTACATAACTGCTTGAATGATAAAAGTGCAGAAATGGAGGATGTGGAGTTTTGGATGTACTCTCACACAATCCCTGTACAGGTCACGTATCTTTTACTCAGAGTCCCTCGGGAGCCATTTGGGGTGACTGGATGAGCGGGCTGTGAATCAAGTTAAAGGGCCTGTGCTGTGATTTTCTATTCAACGAGAAATCAAAGCATGCCTGCTGTTGAAAATAGATTGACTTGGACAAGTATGAAATATTTCCAGGCTAGCTGTCTGACTGTGATTACTGAATCGGTTAGTTCACTACACAGCAAAATCCCAATTGTTGAATTAACTCTTTTTATATGTTTGTCAAATTGAACATAAGTATCCACTGTAGGTGTTATTTCAACACTGTGGATTTTGCTGTGTAGTCAACAAACATACTTGTCAACTTCATACTTGTCTAAGTCAATCTACGTACAACTGCTCATTGTGTAAATCTGTGTTTGGAAAATCTGGTTTTCTTTTCTTTTGTTTTTAATCCCACTCCTAACCTGTTCCTGAAGGAATTCTGTCTGACAAGTAAACAGAAATGGCTGAAAAAGAAAATGTAGAGAGATTAATCAAATTTCTCCAAGTCCTAGTGTGGGTGTATGGTCGCTTAGTGGTTAGCATGTTTGCCTCACACCTTTGGGGTTGCGGGTGCGACTCCCGCTTCTGCCATGTGTGTAGTTTTCATGTTCTCTTCCAGTCCGAGGGCGTGTTGTATGGTTGATTGGCATTTCCAAAATGTCCGTAGTGTGTGATTGTGTGCTGCAATGGGTTGGAACTCTATCAAGGGTGTTCTCCGAGTTCTCTGGTATAGGCTCCACTGTGACTCTGTGTAGGATCTATAGCAACAGTTTAAAAAAAAAAAAAAAAAAAGGGTTAAGTACTGCTTAATAATGAGCAGAACCTCATTGTTTTTTTTAGTCACCGACAGACTGCGGTCATGTTCACTTTGTTTCTATTGGCTCACAAGAGCGAAGTTCACAGAGATATTTGGCATGAAGCAAATGTACAACGTTTCTGTCCCGTGTCACTTTCAGTGAATTAGCGTTTCTGTCCGGTGACTTACACCTCTTTTTACTGTTTTCTTGCCTAGTAAAATTAAATATAATAAAAATATATGTTTGAATAGTAAAAAGGATTAGTCAAGTAAAACCCCTACCTGCTGTAGCAGAGCAAAATGGTGCTCGAGTCTCACTGTGTTTTGAGGAAACATGCTGCATTTGGGAATGATAATAAATTGGTCAAATTCCTGACTCTGATATGGCTTCCTGATTTTTGGGTGTTTTCATTAATCATGTGTGAGATTTAATCTTGATCTAATCTATCTGCAGCCATTTTGATTCAGACCCCTAAGCCCCATGTATAAACCTTCAAACAGCATGACACTCAGGCCAGAACTTTTGATCATTTTGAATACCATTTGATATTTAGATTGTCACCATATTAACATAAAGCTCTTTAGCAAGTGGCTGTCATCTGTTTATTTTAATGTGACAAATGGCTTGAGAGAAATTCTTTCTCTAAGCAATTACTAACATTATCAAAATAATGACAATAAGTTGGTGTCTGAAAGGTGGGGGGTGTGGACAAAACCTACCCAGTCTTGATGCGTAAATTGATATTTTAACCTCATTCTTTTTTTAGGATGAGAAGGCTTCATTTCTGTCTTCAAAATGCAAATTATGTTCTAATTTTCATCCAAAAATGTGTGCATATTATTAACATAATTTGCTTTTAGGTGTGCAGTGTGGGTAATAAAGGCAGATTATAATCATGGTGGTGGTGCTAACTGATTTTCAAACTGTAAAGTCATTGTGCTTATGATTGTCGGACTTGTCACATCTTGTGAAACAGCGCTATAAGTTTTTGAGGTTATTTCTGTATCCCTTTACAGCCCATGCCTCGTGTTGTGGAGGGTCCACATGGAGGAAGAGCGTGCAGTGTGAAAAGGTCACCGCAGGACGAAGGCCCTCACACCCATCCTCACACTCCCGAGAGGTGAGACTTGAACGTCAGAGGCTCGTTATTCTACAGAAATAGATGTAACAGTACAATCAATTCCTTTAGTGTGAAGTTTAAGCAGGTACTTACACAATCCAATTAGTAAATCACTGGCTGATGGAAACGTGTCTGTTCCTGTTTGGTGTTGCCAAAGTTTCTGGTACTTCATGCAGTTGAGAAGTGTCTTAACAGGCGTTTATAGGTTTCCATGTTGTTTTGTGAAAGTGTTTATGAGCAGGAATGTTTGACAGGTGGTGCTGTTTCTCTTCAGCAGGTTCTGAAGATGAATTCAACCGATAAAATGCAGAAAACCAACATACTTTAGAGAGTAAACTTTAAACAACCTCCTGGCTTGAGCGCAAAATCAAAGTTTCTATGCCCTCTTGTGTTGAAGCGAATAATTCATTACTTGGCTGTGTCCTCGTGTGAGCCGTCGTTGCTGTCAAACTTTTATCACACAGGAAACCTGAGTCATCTGGCTCATGGGAAAACACCAGCCCTGCCTCGGCTTATCTGACTCGCTCATGAGTCCGACATGAATTTTTCACTCCCTTATATAGCTGCCATGAGAACAGGGAGATTCCTTCAATTCTTCACATCAAGTGCTTGGAATAGACAAGCGTGTTTTAGAAGGGTGCATAACTCAACTGGGATTTTGGCCTGGCATCGCCAAACTCCATGTTTAATCATATTTTAAGTTTCTTTGTACGGTTTATCTTGCATGAGATTCAAAATTATCTGTAAATAAACCTTGCATAAACAGTTCAAAATCAAGAACCCTTTATTTAAAAAAATAAAATAAAAAAATCAGTGGTGGTGTGACGAGACAGAGTTACTGTTACCATTCTGAAGTCGATTGATTACTTTCCTACAACAGCATGTCCCAATGTATTTTACTCCTTTTATACCAAAGCAATTTGTCAACAGTATTTATGTATTAAATAAATAAATATTACCCCCCCCCCCCCCCCCCAAGTCTCAAAGTTAAGATAAAAAGGGCAGCTTATGTTCAAGATGTCGGTTACTTGTGGTTATCATGTTCTATACCTGTGATTAGCAGCTGTTAAGTGTTCTCTGTGCTGTTTTGTTGTAGGTCAACAGGATTCTTCAGGAAGATCCTGAAGAAACGTCCTCATAAAGAGGCTCAAACCCCAGAAGACGGAGACCTGACGATGGCAGCTGCTTTGGGTGAAAAAGAGAGAACCCACTGTAACTTGCTTTTTTTTTTTTTTTTTTTTTTTTTTTTAAATATATAGATGAACATCTTGAAACAAGCTGTATGATTTCCTTAAAATAACAACTACTTCTGTATTGTGTTAATGAGGCATCATTACAAGAAGGAACAGTTTCCACTTTGTGAACCACGTAGCATTGTTTTTCTCTCTGTCTGACATGCACAGCCGTTGCATCTTCACACATGCAGCATTCAGAGCCTCCCAGTGGGCGTCCGAGTCGAAACCCCACTATTAAGATCAGCCGTGCCACCCGGGTCACAGAGCATTGGAACGCCTCGCTGGACCGAGAGATCACCAATGCCAACGAGCTCCGGCACCTCGATGAGTTTCTGGGAAATCAGGTCTTATAATCATCATGGATTACGGACCATAATGCATCAAGAAAGATGCAAAGAATAAGTGTTGGTGCTAAATGCTTTTATTTCTATTCATTTCTGTGTGGTACAGGTGAATGACCTCCGCTCGAGAGGAAAGCAGTTGTCGGCGACGGAGCACATCTTTATCACAGCCACCATGCAGTTCAGAGAGAACATCAAAAGCATGTACTCTCTCCCAGTAAGTGCCCACAATATTCTCAAACCTTCATAGAGTTTACTTCTGGTGTGTCCCTCTTTAGTTCTTGTTAAATTGTCAGATAGGGTGTTAGTTTAATAAAAATAAAATAAAAATTTTAAGTGGGGGTGGCTGTTACACATCTTGGTGGTCTAGTTTATCTTTTTCTAATGACTAGATTGGGAGATGACTGGATTGGTCTTGGAGATGACAGTATAAATGAATGAACGCACTGTTGTTTCAGCTCACAACAGTTAGTTTGTTTATGCTACAAGTAGAATAAACACTTAACCAGTGTCAGCTGGTTAACACTAAACGACAGTTAATCTCTGATTCAATTATTGCCCTACTCCTCTGAAAGCCTTTAATAAATAGCAGCCCTGTTAGTATCGTGTCACTGTCTTCTTAATTTTTAGATTGTAAAATCTTCTCTTTGTCTTCAGAAAGAGATGAAGCAGGGACAAAATTAGGAGAATGTGGATGGGTTTTAGTGATGCTTCATGCATACTGATACATACAGTGGTCTTTCAACCACTGTAAAATTCTTCTTACCTTGCCCGATGTCATGTAGTCTGCATCACCTGGATTTACGCAAAACAACTTCAGTGAAAGAGACCCTCTTTAAGGTGTGGGGTTTTATTTATTTATTTTATTTTTTGTAAATGGCAGAATTATGATTATATTGGGGGGAAAGGGCACAACAGTTGACATCTTGTTTATAAATAACCTGAGATTTTGGGTGGCAGTGCTTCTGTATTGTGAGCTTGCCTATTGTAAAATGAATGAGTTAAAAATCACTTTCTTGGAAAGGTTATTTTTTAAATATTGATTCTGTTACTAATGTTTAGTGGTGGTGCTGGGACTTAATTCAAAGGAGAGATGGGAAAATGTGCTTAATAAATATAAGAAAATGGCATGATCTATACAATTAAATTGAGTATGACAAGGTGATGTATTTTGGATGTTTGACAGGAGTATAAGTGGTGGTAGTATTCAGAATTTGTGCCATATTAATAACCTTAATAGGCGTAATAAAATGCCTTTGACAGTTCCACTGAAAATTAATAAAATTACATGCTTATGATGGAAGGGAAATGGCATCTTACCATGAGCTTCCAGAGCTACCATTTTTTTTTCTTTATTGGCAATTAAACCTCCACCATTTCATCGGCTGTCACCTCGGTATCATTTGAGGTGCTAGTACTTTGGTATTAGGTTTCAAACAGAAGCTGATAAAATGCACAATCCTTATCCTGTTTCTCACCTTAGCAGCTGGTAGGCAGTAAAATGTCATTAAAATAACTAAGGGACATGGTTAAATATGGAGGAATCATAGTTACAGCAAACCAGTAAATAATTGCACTTGTCTCCTAGCCTAGAGTAAAGATATCACACTGATTTATGTTTATGAAATTATATGATTATACTAGTTTTTTTTATAGTCAGTTACAGACTGGACTTTTCTCCCTTTCTTAATGCAGAAGCCTCACATTGGATATAAGGGTCTAATGAGGGGCTACCAGAAGAAGGTAATCAGTTTAGCTGGTGAACAGCAGAAGTGCGAGGTGCAGCTCGTTGTCAATCTGTTCCAGTCTGTGCTGGACGGGTTTATTAGAGGAGAGATCAAAAGGGAGGAGGCTGAACCGGTAAAGGTAAAAGTAAACAAAATGGAGAGAAACAGCAGTTCTCATTTTTTAAAATATAACATGCTGTTCATGTCTGTTGAATTTCTTTACGTATTAATTTGGGGGGAAAAAAACAGTTGGCTTAATTTTTATTTATTTTTTATCTCTCTCAGCCTCCAAAAGGTCGGAAAAAGAGGCGGAAAAAAGACAAGAATGTAAGTGCTACGCCATAGATTCACTACACACGTGCACCACCTCATCATATCCTTTCTTGGTAAAACATAACTCAGCCACTAAATCACTCCTTTACTTCCATGCTCTTTGTTTAGACTGAGAGTCAACTGCACCATTTGTTCAGTAACTTCCAGGTGAACATAATGCAGTCGTGTGACCAGTGCTCGTCTTACATCTGGGTGATGGAGAAAGCATATGTGTGCAGCTGTGAGTATAGGTCTTGTGTGCATTATCAGCTGCCATTAACTTTAACATTAAATTTCATAGCAATATCTTGTGGTTTGTAGGATTAGGCTTAAACGTTGTGGCTGTTATAAGATTCTGAAATTGTACTGTTCATGATGTTGCTAAAGGTAGTGCCAAGACTGCAGAACTTTCCCATTTTAGTTTTAATGCAATTACACCAGATTGTTTGTGTTTCAGATTGCAAGCTGGTTTGCCATAAGAAGTGTCTGTCCAAAATTGTTACAGATTGTAATACGTACTGCTCAAAAAAGGTATGACTTTACAGTATGACTAACTCGCCACTGTAACTTAAAGGTAAATTTGAAAACTAGGGTTTCCTAACCTGTTTCTGTTCATCCTGATGCAAATCACAGATTTATATTCATGCGCTTGTTCTAATATGTTATCGTTTCTATAGTAACCGCTCATTAGTAGGGACTTGTAAGGTGGACCCTCCACATAGGTTGATTAAAACCGCATGTAATAGTTTATATGTAAATGTTACGTTTTCAGTAAGTAGAAGTTTATTTGACATTTCTACAAGGAGCCGCTAGTGTCAAGACTTTGTAAGTTTCAGGGATAATGCTGTAACTACGTTGTTCAGGACAGAGGAGTTATATGTTTTGTGGTTTTAAAGTAAATATGACCAGCAGAATTTATTTGTTTATTTATTTTGCTGTAACTTTGAGGGGGGGGGGCGCTGGTGGGGTTGGTGGGGTTCAACAGTGGCAGCTTGATCGTGCTAATGACCTTCCAATCAGTAACCCAACATCTTAAACACTGAGCTACCACTGCCCTTTTATATAGGAATTAACTTGTTGGTTTTTTTTGTTTGTTTTTTTGACATTTCACAACATAAAATATAACTCTAAACAAATGTGATGTGTGAAATGCCTTTTTTAATGAACAAAGAAAAAATTTGAAAATTGCTGTGGAATAAAAACACTTACTGGGATGGTACCCGTAACTCGGCTTCATCAACACTCCCCCCTCCCCCATGTTAATTATTTTCCAATTGTAGCGCCACACAGTTTTTATTCATTTATTTTTTATTCTTTACGCGTTCTCTCCTTTTTCTTCATGGTTTGTCCAGAGTGAAGAGGACTCTGGTTCTCAGCACTTTGGTGTGCGTGTATGCCGCCTAGTCGATGATAAGGTCCCGATCCCCATGGTTCTTGAGCTGATGCTGGAACATGTGGAGATGAATGGCCTCTATACTGAGGGCATCTACAGGAAGTCTGGTTCAGCCAACCGCATGAAGGAGCTCCGGCAACTTCTGGAAGCTGGTAAGACTATAAGCATCACTGTGTGTCTAGACTTGTTTCACTAACTGTAGCGTACATCACAATTACTATAATGAAGCAAGGATTTTCATTTCTCAATTCATGACGTCCAAACTTCCTTTGAGATTACGGTTAATACAATGCAACCTTTTCTAATGCGTCCTGTATAATTAGCAGTATATATCCAGTACATGTCTGGCGTGAGAAGTTACTTATGATCAGAATATTCTGACTCAAAGTGCATGTTACAGTGAGGGAAAGAAGTATTTGATCCCCTGCTGATTTTGTATGTTTTCCCACTGACAAAGAATCTTTCTGATTGAGAGGGGGTCAAATACTTATTTCTCTCATTAAAATGCAAATCAATTTATAACATTTTTGACAT
>JAOUWY010000003.1:13312668-13327860 GCA_025728095.1 Prietella phreatophila
GTTTAATCTTTTGTTTAAAAAAATCACAAAAATACCTTGCTCTCATGGATATCAAACAATTGCCATCAAGACAGGTTTATAGAAAAAAAATCTTTAAATATGTGTGCAACAATTATTGGCACCCTTTTAGTCAACACTTTGTGCTACCTCCCTTTGCCAAGATAACAGCACTGAGTCTTCTCTTATAATGCATGATGAGGAGAATATATGGCAAGGGATCTGAGATTTTATATTCCTCCAGATAAAATGAGATTTTTTGGCCACTTGAACCATCCTCTTCACAGTGTGTTGAGACAATATAGACACACGTCCAATTCCAGGTTAATTCATAATATTTCTAGTTGTATTTTCAATGCTTGTGTTATTTTCTTATATTCACTTCCCATTTTGTGAAACTCAACACATCATATGTGTGCACATCACAGCTATATGCCTTGGATGCGATGAATGACTAAGGGAATTTGGCCTGTGTTTTCTCATATTTATACCCCTGTGAATCAGGAAGTCATGATTGAACAATTTCCCGTTCCTAGTCACCCAGGTGTACTAAAAAGTTAAATATGAATGAGAATATATTTCAAGTATATTTTTCTCATATAAATTCATAGGGGTGCCAATAATTGTTGCACCCACATGTTTAACAAATGTTTTGTTTTTTTGATAAACCTATTTTTTGATATCCATGAGCATTTTTGTGATTTTTTTTTTTATCAAAATGTTAAACAATAAAGACAATTTTTTTTTATAACCTTCTTTGCTTATATTTATAAAGGGTACATATGTGCATCTGTAATGTACTGTACTGATTTGATATGGTGTAATTTATTTATCCTTTTAGCAAACCTACTGCTGAGATCCTGACAGACTACACACGTAAAGTAGACTTCCTCAAAGGCCTTATAGAAGCTGAGAAGCTGGTCAGTGTGACATTTCATCTCTAATTTTGACTCCCTTCATACAAGAACAGTTTACACTGAATTTCGCTCCTCTTGTCTTTGTGCAGCCATCAGCTTCAGAGAAAGCTTTAGCCAATCAGCTCCTAGCGCCGGGTCGCACGCCCACCATCTCCAGCGAGAGGATGTCGGCCACCAAGACAGTGCACATGCAAAGTAAAGCACGGTGCACAGGGGAGATGCGCTCCGAGCTTTTCGGCACTGTAAGCTGGTTATTCTAATCCAATCAATGCCTTGCATTATCCTTCTCCACAATTTATAGTGTTAAAACCTGGAACTGAAATGGGATTTTATGCTATGAATCTACTCAGGTGAATCATGGTGCAGGTAGCATCATGCTGACTCATGTTTGTGTCTGTGACTCCCCCACTTTTGCTGAACTCTGACTTTTAGTGGACCGCACATAGGCCGACTCCACTGAACAATGACATTATTTCTGATGAAAACTTGTTGCACCGGAACTAATTTAGGGATTTCACAATATCAGGGAGTGGATGCTTAGGTGATCACACATCCCCCTTTTTTTTTTTCTGATTAATTAATTAATTTATTTTATTCATACATATAATTTGACATACGATGTTGTTTTTTCCCCCAGTTCAATATTATTGTATATTTAAGATGGAGGGACGAATTCATGATTTAATGGATTGTTCCCTTAGGGGAAACAAGGGATTCAGGAGTCTTTTGATGATGTATATGCCGAGTTAAGTCCATTTCACTTCCAGGTTGTAACGCTACAAAAAGTGAAAATGTTGAAGGGGTGAATACATCTGCACAGCACTGTAAAATACACCGAGTGTCTTAATGTAGAAAGCGTCACTGTCTTATTAATCTGTAGTGAAAATCTTATGAACATTTGTTTCTTTCCTTTACAGGCTTCCTCAGGTGCAGGTATGTTTCATTCCGTCATTTCAATCAGGCCTGCTTTGATTGAAGAGACACACAGAGAGCGAGAGGGGGGGGGACAGAGACACACAGAGAGATGACCGACACAAAGAATGAGACAAACAGAGAGACTGTCAGTGCTTGAATTACTATGACAGAATAGGTTTTTTCTGTCTTTCATCAGGTGCTGTGACGGAACTGAGACATAGGAGGTGAGACACTCCCATCCTCTCCATCATGTAGTGTCATTCTCTCTCTTTCTGTATTTTTTTTTATTTTTTGGCAAAAGTGTGCATAATTTCAAGTTTCAGCTTTAAACACAAGGTTTCTGCATCTTGAGCTCTATTATAGCATGTAGCACTACAGCTTTCAATCCAGATCTAAATCTACTAAAATGCCACTATGTGTAAGATCTAAACAGTTTATAATAAAAGTGAACGAACCCAAGGTTAAAACTAAACAGAAGTTCATTAAATCCAAGCGAATGACAAAGATCAACCCCATCTCATGTCATTGTCACCCAGCCGCAGTGTTCCAGGGGAGGAGTGTGAGGACGCGGCCGAGCTGGATGCCATACTGCAGCACCACCATAGTGTGCAGGAGAAACTGGCTGAGGACATGTTGCACCTCGCACGCAACCTGAAGAACAACACACTTGCTGTACAGAACATCATTAAACAGGACAACCAGGTCTCACATACAGTACTTCCACACTTACCAGAGTGTGGTGGTGGATATTTTTACTCAAATAATCCAGTGGAGAGTTTGAACTTGTTGAAACTGCCAGCCAATCAGAAACATGCATTTTCTATCATTTATTTAAAATGTAATGATACTTGCATCAAATTAAACTTGACTGACTTTCAGCTTAAGTTATCCAGTTAACTGAGAAATCCAGATGTATGAAAAGTGTATAGTTTCAGTTCAGAGATATCTGATTGGCTGAGCCAGGTTCCTTGACGTACACTCACCTGGGACACATCACAATAATTGAATTCTGTATTAATGCTGCAGGTTTTAAAGCATTACATTTAAACCATCGTTCTATCCATGGCATACCCTAATCTTTGCTCATTATGCAGCTGAGCAACCGAAGCTTACTGTTGAGAGATGACATAGTGTTGCAGAAGCACTGTGTATTGTGAATATTATGAATAATATATGTAACACAATTTCTCATGGTTTATTGCTTTAAAGTTGTGCAGCGAGTAGAGTAGGTGTAAGACAGTATAGCTACATACAGACAACGTTTGAGTCTTGCTCTGGATAGTTTATTGTGTTCATAAATTGATTGGTTGCAGGAGAACATGGATGGGACAACAGTTGATAGTTTGTTAGGACAGGAAAAGAAAACTTCTTACTGATAATTAGTGCAATGTTTGGCTTTAACCGCCAGGGGGCAGTGTTGCGTTGCCGGTTGAGTTATAGGCTGGTTCTTCTGTATTCTATCATTTGCTATTAAGATTGGGTTTAGAGTTGCATACAAGCAGGAAGTTGTAGCTGGAGCATAACTATCTTTCTGATACATTTATATTGGCATGTGATGGATGTTTTCTCCTAACCTGTTATATTTAAAAACATTAAATGCACATTGTGTAAACTGCATGTCTTAATCAACCCACACTCGACTTGGATGTCCTATAACTTACAGCTTGTGTAATAACACCATTTAAACCATTTAAAAAGGTTCAGAAATTGGCAGAATGAGTCTGTGTTAAAATCCACAAATCAAACGAGAACGTTGTTGTTATTGTCTGGTTCATTTACATATAGTTTAGTCTTTAAACTCTGGTTTGATTCGTTGTGTGGATTTCTCGTATTGTCAGGCAGTTTTCATGGTGTTGGTTCTCTACTGAGCACGTTCTGTAGCCTTTAACGTTCGGTAGTTATTGTGACAGAGCTGGATATGACTGAGAACTGTTTTGTCTTGTTAAGCAGGCTTCTTTGTGTTCATTCCAGACTCTGAGTCAGTCCATGCGGCAGGCAGATCTGAACTTTGAGAAGCTGAAGACCGAATCAGAGCGGCTGGAGCAGCATGCAAAGAAATCAGTCAACTGGCTCCTCTGGCTGATGCTCATATTAGTCTCGTTCACCTTCATCAGTATGATCCTGTTCATCCGCATCTTTCCCAGACTCAGGTGATGCGGCCTGACTTGAATGACGGGTTTAACACACACACACACACACACACACACACACACACACCTACCTGTGGACCTGTGCTTTGATTATGTAAACCCCAGGCCTGGAAAGGATCCTGTGCCGTGTGTAACAGCAAACATGCCAACTGTTCCTGCATTAACACTAATCCCAGTTCTTTATATTTATCCGTGTCATTAACTCCTGTATATAATATTTAAAAAATCTTCATAATCATCCTGTTATCTGCAGTCTAGAACCCAGTGAGTGTTCTACATGAACCTTGACCTTCTGGAGAAAAGGTTTTAGTGGTATTTTTGCTGATCGTAGACTTCGGGGTGTGTCTTTGTTGGAACAGATGGACATGGACATTTCTTTGAGTAATCAGCAGACAGGCCTCACTGACTCGAACACACCCACATACTGTTAGCGCTGTAGAATGCCACCTACACAAGCATGCAGGGGTTAAAGTAAAAAAATGTAAAGAGCTTGTACACCTGTGTTAATATCTATGTATTGTAGCGGTGTATGCAGGACTCTTTTCTTTTTAAATCCTACTGCTGCAGTTTGGGATTTACTTTTTGTTTGCACGCGCTCTTGACAATTTCTAACAAACCTTGTTAGTTCTGTTTCCCAAAATCTAAACAATCTAGTCAGTTTATATAAACCACTACAACTCTGACCAGGATAAAGCACTTCCTCATGATGCATGAATGCAGTAAATGTGTCAAACATTATCGCACCAGCACCCAGGAGGCTCTCATGTTAATGAACGTGACTTGTCTTTGTCCCAGGAGCTTCATATCTGATTATATATATGACTAACCCTATGTTCACAGTAGCAGGCAACAAGGCATCGGGCAGTTTTTCAACACACAGAGTCAAGATTTCAGCAATAAGTTTAGAATTTACTCAGTTCTATGCAAGTTAAGTGACAAATCCAAACAATTACCTTGAAGGATTGCTCAGACCAGTTCTATGGCACGTGTGGTCCAACATTACTTCAGTTCCTAGCTCACAACTTTCATCTCATTCTGTCATATGACTTCTCATTGAATGCATATGGAGATTAATTGCATTAAATGCATATTTTAATTATATGAAAAATAAAGCTTGGAAGGAAGTAGCGGAGATCATTCGAGCGTCTGGTTAGTGTACGTAGATAATTGCTTTGCTAATCTGATCTGAGAAGTTAGTGTAAATCCGAGCGCATAACCTGTAAATCAAACAACTGATTAGTGTGTTATTTACTGTGTTTTAGAGGTAAGCTTTGGAAAGTATATGTAGCTTCTGTCATTTCTCAAAAAAAAAAGCTGGACAGGCCACACCCACAAAACAAAAAGCAAAACTGCCAAATTGTTACATGCTAGTGTGAAGTTGGAGTAAAAACCTCCATTTTTTTTTTGGGTCCTGTGGGATTTCAGTCCTGATGCACACCTCTACTGCAGTGTCTCAAATCTGAACAAATTTCATGCACTGACCCGTGAACAGCACCTACATCCTAATGTCCAGGTTTTTATGTTTAAAAAAGGGGGGAGGGTACGATATTGCTGACCTTTAAAGATAAATTTGTGGGTTTTTTTTAATCCATCAAAAGGTTGTCCAACTCAGCCAGAGTTTATCTGAATGTGTGTATTGTCCTCATGGATGATGTGCTCTGTGTTTTTTAAGTTTTAAAATGTTGTCATGTCATATTTAATGTGGCCTCATTGAGGTTTGAACTGACTTGCACTGTGCAAAAAAAAAAACAACCTGTGAGAACTGTGTCCTAATCTGAAGGTCCACTCTGGGTTTTGAGGTCCAGTGAGCTTGTTGTGACTCGCCTGAGCCAGAGAGCCACATTCTGAGACGCAGCGGGAAGCTACTCTGATCCTCTTTCATGCACATGAATTGGTGAAGCTCAACAAACCTCCTGTACTCTATGAGAAACATGCCTGGTTCGTGCATTCTGTTAAGTAAAGGAAAAATCAAGTCCTCCACTGAACCCAAGGTTCTGTACCTCCATCCTGAGGAAGACGTATCAAGGTCTGGTGCAGAGTTTTCACATCATTTGTTTTAAAAACTCCTGTCCACTTTTTCCCCCTCTGAACATTCTAATGCTTATTAGAAAGTTACATTCAAACATGCATTTGCAATTGCATTTCCCTCATGCATAATGTGAAACATTCAAATTGGGAAAAAAAGTTCTTTCCAGGTCTCATCCACAGAGTTTGATTGACAGCTCGTTGATAGGAAATGCAAATGAGATTGTATAAAGATGAGAGACTGCGATATTCAAAGGAAGGCTTGCAATTACGTTTTGCACCTGTTAAAACGTCGAAAATAAAATGTACGCAAAAGTGAAATGCAAATATTTTGTAACTGAATTTGAATATTTCAAATTCTGCACTAAAGGAAATCCAGTTGCAAATGCAGGTTTAAATGAGGTTTTTCTTAAGAGTTTGAGTTCAGTCCCGAAATCGCTGCCGTACTCTATATCTGTGTATGTGAAACAGGTTAAGTTTTGTTTTCATTAATCGAATGAATGAATGAAGTGTGAAACGGGTCTGCCTCTTTTGTTTCTCTGGTTTTTGGTTCATACGCAGAACTGCTTGTCATTAATCAGTGTGCTGCCACGAGAGTTTCTTGACCCCCAGTAGCTCTGTATTGTTGTGTAGCCTGGTCGGTTCAGGGCAGTTCAAGGTTTTAATTTCTTCCACACTGATTCTCTCGCCTCTGAAAGCTCTCAGCAGGGCGTCGGAGGCTGAAAACACCAGCAGGTGCAGCTCTATTCCAGGAAACGGCTCGGGAACACAACTGATTAAGATACACCGAGGGCAAAAATACACAATAGGCGCCGACCACATCAGGGTCGCCGCGCTGCTCGTGGCTATTTTGCGTCAGAAGGAGTAGATAACACTTTCACACAGTAACTGTTTATAACCTTTTCACTCGTTTTGTTCCTGGGGGGGTGAATGCTGTTATTACTTATCATTGACAGTTTGGAGTTTAGAGTTCTCGCAATCTGAGGCTGAACCTGATGTAAAGTGTTTATGCAGTCTGGAGCTGAGGGTGGCTTAATGACCTCCAAGGTCAGTTTTATCGTCACATCCATATCCGTGAGATTCCTGCGAATGGAATGCCGAAGGTCAAAAAATATTACTGATAAATGGCGTCAAATACTTCGGGATTCTTGCAACAATGATGTTCTTCCAGTTTCCTTTAAAAACAAATGCGGAAAGGTTTTGCTTTTTTCACTCTGTATCCCAGCTATACATTTATGTGCAGTGCGTAAGGAATAAAACACTGCGTGTCGTGCTGTTTAAGAGAAATAAGCAAAGACAGGGTGGTGTGAAGAAGTGGAGTTACTCTTACCTTCCTGAAAACCTGAAGTTACATTTTCACCTCTAACTGTTAGGAAGCGCAGACACTGGAGTCTCCTACAGACATTTCTCCTTCTTATGCTGAGATTTGTGTAGATGATGACATTCAAGCAAAGAGGAATGGACTTATCTACAATCCTAAGATGCTTCTGGAACATTTTTCACCTGGAATAACCGTATTAATTGTGTATCTATACATGAATTACAACATGAGGCAGCTGCATAATCCCTGCTTAATAAACATGGTCATGTGCAGGTCATCAAGCAGAGGGAAGAATTATATCCGCATAACAAACAGAAATATAGACAATTTAAATATATCATTACAGCTACAATACAAGTCCTTCAAGTGCAATCATGTACCTTAAATGAGCTGTACATCACACATTGTAGCTCCTCTAAGGGGCAGTGATGTGAGCAGTACAGAACATAAGTACCTTTTTTAACTCCCAAAAACTGTACATGTCTAAATGACTACATTTAGATCCTCTAGAATTTTCTATATTTCTACACAAATATGACCTAAATTATCAGATTTTCACACAAGTCCTAAAAGTAGATGAAGAGAACCCAATTAAACAAATGAGACAAAATATATTATACTTGGTCATTTATTTTTAGAGGAAAATTATCCAACATTTACATATGTGAGTGGCAAATGTATGTGAACCTTTGCATTCAGTATCTGGTGTGACCCCCTTGTGCAGCATTAACTACAACTAAACGTTTCGGGTAACTGTTGATCAGTCCTGCGCATTGGCTTGGAGGAATTTCAGCCCATTCCTCAGTATAGAACAGCTTCAACTCTGGGATGTTGGTGGGTTTCCTCACATGAAGTGCTTGCTTCAGGTCCTTTTTACTGAGTGAAGGTCAGGACTTTGACTTGGCATTCCAAATATTAACTTTATTCTTCTTTAAATATTCTTTGGTAGAATGATTTGTGTGCTTAGGGTCATTGTCTTGCTGCATGACCCACCTTCTCTTGAGAGTCAGATCATGGACAAATATCCTGACATTCTCCTTTAGAAATCGCTGGTATAATTCATAATTCATTCTTCCGTTAATAGTGCCAAGTCGTCCTGTCCCAGATGCATCGAGACAGGCCCATGATACCACCACCATCATGTTTCACAGATGGGATAAGGTTCTTATTCTGAAATGCAGTGTTTTCCTTTCTTCAAACATAACACTTCTCTTTTAAACCAAAAAGTTGTATTTGTATAAAAGTTCTATTCTGTCCACAAAACATTTTTTTCCAATAGCCTCCTCTCTTGTCCATGTGAATGTTAGCAAACTGTAGACGGGCAGCAATGTTCTTTTTGGAGAGCAGTGGCTTTCTCCTTGCAACCCTGCCATGCACACGATTGTTGTTTAGTGTTCTCCTCATGATGGACTCATGAACATTAGCCAATGAGAGAGAGGCCTTTTGTTGCTTAGAAGTTACCCTGGGCTCCTTTGTGACCTCACTGAGTATTACATGTCTTGCTCTTGGAGTGATCTTTGTTGGTTGACCACTCCTGGGGAGGGGAACAATGGCCTTGAATTGTCTGTCTGACTGTGGATTGCTCGAGTCCAAACTCTTTAGAGATGTTTTTGTAATCAACAACTCTTTTTCTGAGGTCCTCAGAAATCTCCTTTGTTTGTGCCATGATTAGATTGATAGATCCCTGTTCTTTAAATAAAACAGGCTGCTCACTCACACCTGATTGTCATCCCACTGACTGAAAACACCTGACTCTAATTTCATCATCAACTGCTAATCCTAGAGGTTCACATAATTTTGCCACACACAGATATGTAATATTGGATCATTTTCTTCAATAAACAATTGACCACGTATAATACTTTTGTTTTCTTAGTTTAATTGGGTTCTCTTTGTTTACGTTTAAGACTTCTGTGAAAATCTGATGTTTTTGGTCCTACTTATGCAGATATATCTCAAAATTCTAAAGGATTCACAAACTTTCATGCTCCACTGTACTGTGAGCTGATCAATTTCAGATGATTTTCACATGACTGGAGATCCATACACATCCCGGTGTGATTAGATCACCAAACAGTCACTTTGACCCCAGAGGCTGACACACTGGACTGTGCTTTTGGTTCTAATTTAATTCATATTAGTCTTGTAATGAAAATAAAGTGAGGAAAAAACACATCTTTGAACATCAGAGCAATTAAATGCACATTTAAAAATGGTTATTAATACTTTACTAGTAATACCGCAGTGCTCTTCAATTCTTCATTGTGATTGGTCAGAAGGGGGTGATCTTTTTTTTTTTTAACGGCAGCTCAGACAGTAGTGCAGCTGCACATCACAGGTTTATATTAATGCACTCGTTCTAATACGTTATCGTTTCTATAGGAATGATATGGTTACTATAGGATGGTGAAGTGTTTTTGTAAAAAACAGTATCGGTGCTTTGTAAGAGTCAGTAACCTTTCCAAAATGGAAAGGTCTTCAGCACAGAGGAGTACACACTTTGTATTTTATTTGTAATATGACAAACTTTTTTTGTCTTATTAACTTCAAGAGAGAGAAAATGTGAGACTGATGGAATTAAATGTAACTATAAATGGATAAAAAGCAAGTTAATTAATTAAAAAATGATAATTGTTGACAAATCAGGACATTATAAGACAGACAAAACACTTCCAGATGTAGATTTACTCATCACTGATGAATACTAAGAATATTTTCTTTTCTTTTCTAATTTAGGGTTTCAAAGGGTTTATAAGTGTTAAAAGTGAAGGCAGGTTTTTCACTCAGTCTTTTTGTCCAAAAATATGGATTTTAAGCATACAGATGCTATAAAGCCATGTGAAACAACATTGAACTTGTGCACACATGCATGCTGCCATCACATCACCTCACTTACTGTGAGGCCGGTGGTAGTATTTCAGACTCAATGCTTTGGAGATTTCCCTAGATGACAGCCACGTTCAGTACAACACAGTGACGTGAAAGAATCATACCAAAAAATATATATACTGAAGAAATTGAATATAGATTACACAAACCGAAAAGCAAACCAGCGATTCAACTGATTTGAGAAACATTCTCAGTCTCACCTATCAGCTGATACTCATGTCTAATGTGAAATCTATATTTGCAGATGAGTTAACAAATAAATAACCATGTTTTCAACCTTCACACAAGGAAGTTGTACGCAGTATGTACGTTTTTGTCTTGCTTATAAGATTTTTCCAATTTTAAAATTCCTTGAATGTACACTCTCATTCCTGATCTGTAACTCCATCAGTTTACATCACACCCCGTTATTTGTTATTATGTATTATTGTATGTTAAGTCATCAACGTTTCATGATTCAATTATTTTTCTGATGTGACTCCTAGAAAAATGACTCCTGGCTCTCAGGCAGGATAGCGTTCACCCTATCATCAGGAGCTTCCAGTTCAAATCCTGCCGTCTGTGGCCAGGAGTCTGGGTGAAAAGGGCATAGACACTCTTCCCGGTCAGTCACAGCGACACTAGCCAATTGTGGGTGTCTGTGAGCTCAGGTATGTGGAAGAGGGTAGATGTTGCTTTCCTCTGAGTGTGTTACACTGCAGTCACATGCCATGAGGATGCACATGTTCTTACAGTCGGATGATAGTGGAGAGCTGGCTGGTGGGTGGGAATTGGCAGGGGACCAAATTGGGGAGAAAATGGGGGTAAAAGAAAAGTTACTTCCAACTTTAGTTAACCATTGCTGGAAGGATGAATTAAGAATGCAGCTATCAGTTCCCACTGTAGTTAAGTGTGTTTTGTTTAGTAACACAGGAACTCTTAGGAAGCCTTATCTTTCCAGGTTTTCACACAGAGCAGCTTTAAAGTCTTTTCTATTAATCAGTCTAATGCACAATGTGTTGAGCAGCTCGGTCTCAGGTATCAGCTGATCTTTATCACTGATATAAAATCTACATTTACAGATGATTTCATACATAAATAAATAAAATTTAGATGTGGGTATTGTGTCAGAAATTGAAAAAAGTGATCTGTGCATTTCTTATATAAATAGAAGTTCACTCATCATTGTTCCTGACGACTAATCACTGGTCACCATCGTTCCCAACAACCAATCACCGATTACCATCTTTCCCAGTGACCAATAGCTTGCATGCTATAAGGAGATGTGTTTTCCACACAACTCTGTGTATTGTACACAACTCAAGGTAGTAAATTCTGCAGGATCTCTGTTAGTGTGTGTGTGTGCACGTGCGTGTGCGCACTTTAACATACAACAAGGTTCAGCTGACCTTTCATCTGTTTGTTTTCTTTTAGTTAGTGTGTGTGTGTGTGTGTGGGGGGAGTGCGTGCACACTGACCAAAGTATCAGAATGTATAAGGTGTGGTCATTAGTCACCTGTAACGTCTGCCTTTTTCATCTGTGAAACATTGCCAAGATAAAGAATATGTACTGATAAGCTAGTTCATGCCGGGACATTTAACCACATTACACCTGCTGACTATTAAAGGAACCGTTCAGCCAAAACTCCAACATGAACAATGTTTCCTGTTTCCCCAAATGCAGTCAAAACATTCTATAGTTTTGCACTGGAGCTATGCGTAAAAAAACATCTTGTACCGCAAAAGATGTGTGGCTTAGTCACACCATTTATACATAAAGTTTTGTTCATTAAACACCAGGAAGTCTGTTAAAATGAAACGCACACCTTTTATTAGACTGACATTCTTATCCAAAATTCCTTCTTCAAAAAATTCATCAATGCCCCGGCCTACACAGTAAACTCCACCGTATGAATGAACACCTACAGTGTTTATTCATGTCCAGTTGCACACAAATGAACTCGGAAATAGTTAATTAATTAAACACTGGGGATTTTACTGTGTACCTGAGTCTGACGCCAAAATACGTGCTGCTGAGGAAGAAAGTAATTTTTCAGGCTGCACATTTTTATCTTTCGACGTCTATTTGTGCATGTTAATACATAACAGTGTCATACCGTGTCAGAAACAACATCAGCAAGACTTTAGTGCAATTGGTGTAAGCTTTCCTTACTTGTTTGCAACATTAGCCTTGAGTGGAGAATTAAAGACACTTCAAACAGCAGACATGTCTCAGCTGATTTTGTATTCAAATGTGTAGTTTATCCCTACTGGAGCTGATGCAGCATCTTCACTGATTTCATGATAATGGACCTGGTTATTCTGCTTGGGAACGTGCCTACTGGTTTAAATGACACATTCAAATAGTTTACCTAAAGTTACGGAATTTGTTAGCAAATGTGGTTAACTGCAAAGTTTAGCTTTGAAGTCATTATCGCATTATTATATGTCTGTAGAATTCTGGATTCTGATTGGTGAGAAGGTGTTGATTCATTTTCTCTAACAGTAGTGCAGCTGCAATTCACAGATTTGTATTAATGCACTTGTTCAAATGTGTTATTGTTTCTATAGTAACAGCTCATTCACACTGACTGGTACAGCTGATGCTTCACATGAATGGAGTGAAAATGTGTAACAGTTAATATGGTGAAGTTTTCTGTAAGGAGAAATGGGTTTATTTAAATGAGACCTATTTTAAGCCTTTTTACAATATGTAATATAAGTCTCAGGTGTCCCCAGAATGTGTCTGTGAAGTTTCAGCTCCAAATATCCCACAGATCATTTATTATACCATGCTGAAAATGGCCCTTTTTGGGTGGAAGCAAAAACGCGCTGTTTTGGTGTGGCTGTCTTTCACTGCAAATAAGCTGCTGCTTCCCTCCCCTTTCCGGAAGAGGACAGCTCGTGCTTGGACACTATATTATCCGTGGAATCTTGTAACAAGCTCATTCACAAAGCAGTCTGGTGTAAAATGATCCGCACAAAACATAGTTTTCGAAAAGACAATCACCTTACTTTATTGTGCATAATAATGGCGTTCCCAGATAAAAAATAAAAATGATGACATAGCTCTGGTCTCCATGAATACAATCAGACACGATGGTAACTTTAGCTGCATTAGCCATGGAATCTGCTAACAATCTCATTCAGAAAGGCAATTTGCAATCAAACGTTCACAAGATATAAAGCGTAATACTTGCGTCTTCTGGATATGAAGCTGGATCACAAACAGATGGTACTGATCCATGCTTGAGAATCAAGTTTTTAGCGAATCCTGCTTTGTATTGACCCTCGTTCACAAAGCAGTCTGGTGTAAAATGATTTATGGTATTTTTGGAGCACATTTCCTACAAATATTTAACTACTCCACTGTGTCTTCATTGGCTCTGATACCGTGACTACATGAAGTCTCTTACGTTCATTCTTACAGCCAACAACAGAACACATGAAGCTTACAAAGCCGAAACCAAGAGTAAACAAATGCTGAGAGAGAGAGAATGAGAGAGAGAATGTGATGGAGAAATAGAGAATGTAAAAGAGAGAATGAGAGACATAGAGAGAGTGAGAAAGAGAGACATAGAGAGTGAGAGAATGTGAAAGAGAGGATGAGAAGGAGAGAATGAGAAAGAGAAAGAGAGAGAGTATGAAAGAGAGAATGAGAGAGATAGAATGAGAAAGAGAGAATGTGAAAAAGAGAATGAGAGAGAGAATGTGAAAGAGAGGATGAGAAAGAGAGAGAGGATGAGAGAGAATGTGAAAGAAAGACAGAGTGAGAGAATGAGAGAGAATGTGAAAGAGAGAATGAGAAAGAGACAGAAAGAGAGAATGTGAAAGAGATAAAGAGAGAATGAGAAAGAGAGAGAGGATGAGAGACAGAATGTGAAAGAAAGAGACAGAGAGTGAGAGAATGAGAGAGACAGAGAGTGAGAATGTGAAAGAGAGAATGAGAAAGAGAGAGAATGAGAAAGAGATAGAAAGAGAGAGAGATGCTGGGGAGGGAACTGTTTATAGCTGCTATAGGAACAGGAACTAACTTGTTTCATGGATGTTACACAAGTATGATGAGTCATTGTTTAATAAATTCATAATTGCACGCACTAACAAATCGCTATTGTATAAGAGGAATAAAACACGGTGGGTTGTGACAATATATTGGAATCATAATCAACTTTCAGCCGTGGCAGCAGTAACTCCACTGCATCACACCCCAACACGTTTCATTCCTTACTTCTCTTGTGGAGAAACATTTTACAGCAATACTCCAAAAAGAAAAAGAAAGAAACAGCTTTGAAATGGACTTTTTTGTTCCAATGTGTTAAACTGCTACTGGAGGTTGGATCGTGATATTTCTCCACCCGGATGTAACACAGTTAGTTATGGAAGCCGCTTTCTGCCAGACAGAAAAGAGCTAAATGTATGATCTACTGTTTTTGTTTATCTCCAGCAGCAGGTGAGGATCCGGATCCGCGCGTGATCCGGAGTCCGTGTTTTGGCGCGCGCCGCGGATCGACTCGAGCCGACTTGTTTACTGCTGGAGGGACACACGGAGAGAGACAGGAGTCCATGTGAGACACGACGACCAGTTTGACTCACTTTTTTTCTGGGCTACTTTCAAGTTGATCGACGCGTCCATTTCAAATGTGTTTAACGGGAACGAGGTGTGTTCGTCGGCGCGGGTCGGTTTCGGGTGTCGCGAGGCTGTAAGACTCTCATTAAGGACGGCGAGGCGCGCACACGTCCAAACACACCGCACCATTTTGGCTCGGGGGAAAAAACCAAAACAAAAACCCACCCCAGAAAACAGACGCTTGAGTGACTCGTTTCTGAAGCGGAGTGTTCGAGGGGAAGCGTGTCCGTGCTGTACATCCTGTCTGGGGAATTAAACACCGACTTGTGTTTGAGGAGGAAAACATTGAGCTGTGCGTGAAAGTGCACGAGCTGTGGATTACCGCCAAGTTGTCCTGCGACACACACAAGCTGGGTCAATAATTAATCCGGG
>JAOUWY010000003.1:13365419-13376392 GCA_025728095.1 Prietella phreatophila
TATAATCTAAGTGATAAATTGTTTCATGGACATTGTTGTGGCGTTAGAGGAATAAAACACTTCAGAACATGTTGTTATAGGCAAATAATGATCTTGGTGTGTTGACAGTAGCGCCACATTATACCCGGTAGTTGGCAGGACATGTCATGATGTAATTATGTCATCATAAGCAATGATTATTAACGTTGCAGGGCATGATGGGAATTTGTTTTTAGCCATTTGAGTAGTCCCAGTTGAGTGCCAGGCTTTATTTTCCCAAGCGTTAAGTGTATTAATAACACACTTTGGCTGCTAGGCAGTAAGACAGCAGGCCAAGTGTGTGTGTGTGTGTGTGTGTGTGTCCTGTTTTTTGTGTGTCTGTTTGCCTGTGTGTGTGTGTGTGTGTGCGTGCTGTTTTTTGTTTGCCTGTGTGTGTGTGTGTCACCGTTGGGCAGTTGGAATGTGTGTGATGGTTGTGTGTTTTGGAGGAAACAGTGGCGCCATGTTCCTAACGTGAACAGCATGACTTTCCTGATTGTTTCCTGCACTTGTGTGGTCGCTTCCTGTTCCATGTTCATGAACGGCCTTCTGGGACAGCGAGGTGGAGGCTAGACAAGTGTGTGATACTCATGAGAACAGTCTGAAAAGACCCGTATAACCTGTAAAATGGAGTTGGCCACCAATTTTGGTGAAATTTCAATAAATGATGTCAAGTTGTTGTCGTGTGTGTGTGTGTGTGTGTTTTGTCTGCCGAACCATTCTTCACTCCTCTGATATTAAACATAGTTGAGATTGTGAAAAGAAAAAAAAATACCCTTACCCTTTATTTACCCTTAGTACACTGTAACTCTAAATCACGTGGTATCAATTTGGCTTGTAGGTGTTGTTGTTGTTGTTGTTATTCCCTTATAGTTTCACATGAGAAGTTTTCAAATAATACTTTTTAGTCTTTGTCTGATAAAGTTATAAAAATAAAAAAAAAAACCCAAACAAGCAAGAAAGCATAGCTGTAGCTATATAGTTTAATGTCTTTGCTTCCAGTCCATAGAACAGTCCAGTAGACATGAATGATGTTTCCCATCGGCCTGATAAGCAAGGAAGAAAACACCCGTGTGGTGACATTAAAAAGGAAAATAATCAACAACAGTGTGGAGTGGTGAAGCAGAGTTCCTGTTATTACCCCAAATTATTTTCCCTTAACAGCACATCCCCAAGTGTTTTATTCCTCTTATACCACAGACAATTGCCAGCATTTGCAATATTTAATTTATTAAAGAAGAAAGCACTTTAATGCTGTCTAATGTCCACGAAGACAAGTTAGTTCCTCTTCGCACTTTCATTATAACGGCTCCACACGGGGTTCCAAGTCAAAAAAGGAGCTTGTTATGTTACAGAGAAACCACAGAGTGTAAACTCTTCTGTCCTGAAGATTTCGGAAAATGTAAAGTTACAGCTTTAATTCTGAATGTTACAAAGCGCTGACACTGGAGAAAGCTTCAATGACGGTTTTAATCCAAGTACCCGTGAATGGTGAATGGTCTGCACTTATTATATAGCACCTTCTACAAAGTGCTTTACACTGTGTCTCATTCACTCACACACACACACACACACACACACACACACACACACCAATGACCACAGAGCTGCCATGCAAGGTGCTAGCCTGCCATCGGGAGCAACTTGGGGTTCAGTGTCTTACCCAAGGACACTTTGGCATGTGGACAACCCGCTCTACCACCTTAGCCACAGACATCCCAGAATAAGCTGTTGCCATAGAAATGCTAAAGTTTTAGCATGAATTACATAATCTGTGATTTGCAACTGCACTACTTTCAGAGCTGCTGTTATAGAAAGTGAATCAACGCCTTTTGACCAATCAGAATCCAGAATTCAACAGCACTGTGGTGTAAACAGAATTACAACGAAGCCATTTTAATGCCAGCACATGCCATTATTCCAGCTCACCTGTGAATCTCCTTGTGCATGTGTTTTATTGCATCCAGCTGAGGAATTGCTGTGATCTTTGGCAGTGTAAGGAATCTGGAGAGTGTGTAGCTGTGAGGAGTCACCTTGCACGAGCTGTTGGGAATTCCCCTCTTAAATGAGCCATGTTTGGGGAATCGAGGCCGAGAGCTTGCTGCTCCGCCATATTCTCTGTGGCGTGCGATTTAGTCTGAGTAACACACACATGCGCAATCACACACACACACACACGTGTATGCACACCAACCGTCCTCCATCCCAGCAGCCCGAAATGGAGCTTTTTTGGCTCAGCAGTACACATACACATTCCAGTTACTTGAGCTCCGGGTCACAATCCAAGCACAAACACTTTTTTTCTTTTTAGGGATGTAAAAATATTTTTAGAGCTCTGGACGCTTGGTGTCAAGGAGTTTGTGAGGAATATTTCAGGGTCGTCATATCTCATAAAAATAACCGCTCCAGCTGTGATTATCGGCATCGCACCGTACTGCTCTGTCCCTGACGCTCGGCTATTTAAGGAGCGGAGCCGCGGATGCGTTCGGTTTGCGAGAGGAGATGCTGCCGCGCTTTAGCCTCATTCTGCATGGAATGTGACCCGCAGATGCACGCTCTTATTTTTGGTTACAGACTTCTAGCAGTACAGCAGGCAACAGTTTATACTGCTGTAAATCAATAAAAATAAAAACTGACAAATAGTCTCATTTGGAAAACTTTAGATAATTCTTGCAATGAAATTGTCAGCATAGGTTTTTAAACTCTTTTTTTTGCAGTATATAAAAAGCTTTAACATCTCTAAAGTGTAACATATTTCTAAAATAATTATTTGTGGACAAATAGTTCTATGAGGTGTTTCTATGTGGTCAAATGTTTGCCATCTTACATTAGCTAGAATGTATAGCCTGTTTAACCAGCTAGCTAACATTTTGCATTCAAGAGGTTATGACTCAAATAAAGCTTCTGGATGATTTAAATATGGGAAATATCTCACTTGCGTTATAGCAGCTATGAACAGTCATTCCCTTACCAGCCTCTCTTTTTTCTCCCTCTATCTTGAAGTTAAAAAGAATAAGAAAAAAATGCAGCTGGTTGAGTTACTGAGAAACTGTAAAGCATAAACTCCTCCTTCTGTAAATGCTAAATAAATGTCTCTTTAGAGAAAACTTTGTCAGTGATTGCACTGGATTGCCCTTTTGTCAGAGCTGCTGTTATAGAAAATTACTAATCACAATATCAATATTATATCATCATATCGTCCCCAGCCCTATTAGTACCCCGTACATTTATTAATAATTTAAAAAATGATAAGAAATTGGGAAACTCTTGAATTCGCTATTGAATTCGTGAACTGGTTTATATATAACTCTATAGAATATTTGAACGCCGTCCACGTAAAAGTTGATCAAGATGAGTAGATATGTATGTAAATCTAATTCTTTCTGTCTTTCTCTCCGTCCTCTTGCTCTTGTCCGTGATGTGGTATGTAGACAGGCTGGAATTTTTTTGGGCTTCCAAATGATAGACCAAACATGTCATCCCTGGCTCGGGTTACAGGAAAAAAGATGGCCGCCTCATGTGTAGGGATGCATTGTGTGTGCGTGTGTGCGGACTCTCTGACCTCGCTGCGTGTTACCATGTGTCACTTATGCACTGCTCTGCGGATGAACTTATCAAAGCAGCCAGTTCACTGTGTTCTCTCTCTCTCTATCACACACACACACACACACACACACACACACACACACACGGCTCGCAGATCCGCTCTATACTTGGCTTCTCACATTCCACATCTGCTGTTTCCATTTCTCCCTCATCCTGCACGTGCACACATCGCCCTTCTCTCTTTTTAATGGCTTCCCTGGTTTTCTCTCCTTCCCAGGGACTGCCATTTATCATGGTCATGGAATCGGCCGTGCTGACTAGCATGCTAGCACTGGCCTGAGAAAATGTATCTTTGCCAGGTGTCTGTTGGTTTTAAAAAAAAAAAAAAAGGTATGCTGGCGTATTTTTCCACAGCTCGTGGTTCGGAAACTTGACACTGATTCATCGCAAAGGTATTTGCTTGTCATAGTTTGCTTGGCGCGACATGCCGAGTGTTAGCCACCCTCACTAATATTTAACATGCCTGTCTGCCCTCACATGATGCCATTGTTTGAACTTCAGTAGACATGGCTAGTGAATTGTCTTTACTTTGCCTCTAAACCACAGCTAGAGCTACAAATACACACTCTACACATTTTTTTTTTCTTCTTCTCTCCGTCTGGTGGAAGGTGCACGCTATGGACAGAACACATTATGCTTATTGTAAGTCGCTTTGGATAAAAGCGTCTGCCAAATGAATAAATGTAAATGTATTACGCTCCATGATGTGAATAGGCCTGGTGTAGCTGTAATGCTCATGATTAAAGATGAAGGTGTGTGATTTAAATGAACAGGATTTGTGTTGAGAGCAACTCCAATAAAACATTTGAGGCTTGATCAGGGGATCGCATTGTGGCCTTGTAGGATATACCAACAAGGTCAATATCACACTAATCATTATCAAACAAAACATTATAAAAGCTACAGCATCTTATTCTGATTCTTCTGTGCACATGCATGTTACCTCAAATCCATCAACCCCCCCTTCCCTGCACAGAGCTGCTCTCCTCAGATCAGTGGGAGGAACCCGGGCCGGTGACGGCAGCGCACGGAATCTGGCACAGACCTGGGAAAGGAAGAGGAAATCCAAAGATTTACGGTGCTTTCTGTTTTATTTGTAACCCTGGTTGCTGAGGCAACAAATGGAGCAGTCTCAATATCGCGCCAGGGAGATTTTAGCCCCGGTTTGAACTCGGTGTCCAGACGGGGTGAGATGGTGGACAGAGATAGCGGTCAGGATCGCGCCCAACACTAAAACAGCAACGCCAAACAATGCTGTCCGACTCGAACAGCTACACTTTGTCATAAACCACATGGATGTTGCTTGTTTACGTACTTGGACTGCGCTTGAATCAAATAGAGAGCAGCTGTTTGAGGAAAGCAGGACATCTCCAACGATGTGCCTGTCATGATTTGGCCTTATAATAGTCTAGTGGTCGGTAAATCAGTATTTCTTCATATGTCAGAGGCGATGCATTTCAGAATCTCGCTCCAAATCCAATCTAAGCCGCTGAATCCAGCGGACGAGAGTCTTCAAGAGCATTTAAATGCATAACGAATATCATTACATCATTGTCATTTTGCTTCTTGTCCAAAGAATGTTTGAGAGATCGTTTTTCTTTCAATAAAATGAGTGTGAGTGTGTCTGTGTGTGTATACATAATCACATCTAAATTAACATGTTGGCAAAGATTGCATTATGTCCTGGTGGAAAATATGTTTCTCTTCAGTATAAAGACATTCCAGGAAATGCTCACTGTTTTCGTCTTATGCAGAAACCAAAACAAAACCACGTCCAAGATTAAAAGAATCAAATGTAAACAACGTAAAAATAAAAAATGGTGTGTCTGTGAAGCGATGCTTCTGGGGGTTTTGGTTAAAAGTTGCTAGCGCAGGTGCAGTTTATATGTATGTTTTTGTCATGTGACCTACTGATTACGTGTGACCATAGCCCCTGCAACAAGCACGTAAATAATGTCAAATATTGTGTTAATATGAGGTGTGTGTGTGTGTGTGTGGTACACATGGAATTTGTAGTGAAATATGAAAGCTCACATTTTGAAGACACCCATCTCTAGAATTTGTACAGATGTTGCCTAGCACATGCAAATTGATCATAATTATGATATGTGTCCTCCTATAATGTTCCTTTACACACACATGTCCAGAAATCTCAAACAAGAATTAGGGGATATGATCTTCATTTTCTTTCTTCTATATACAAGGGAGGGTGTACAAAGAGACATGTGTACAGCGTCTCTCTTGTCATTTTGATTGTTTTGTATCCTCTCTCATGTTTTTAAATGGCTGATTAATAGCATGAACCAGTGAAACCGTGACACATTTAGACTAGGTTATCTTCATTATTGTTGTCAGAGCAGTAGCTCCAAATCCCACATAGTTCAGTGTTTGACTCAGTTAAGAGGTTTTGTCTGATCTTCTGCGTGGTTGGACGTCGCCTTCATGTTTATGTCTCATAGCGCTTCAGCTGATCCTCCGCTCCTCAGCGTTGTAGGTCTCCTGCTGTGTTAATCTTTAACGCTCCAGCTGCTCGCTCTTGTCCGTATTTGCCCTCATCCATGGGATCAAAGCTTTGAGAGTCCATCTGACATTTACTGCTCCTCCTACCGTTTGGCTAATTATCCTCCTCACGTTGTCTCTTATTAAAACAAATATATTAATTAGCATGTTTTCGAAGCCATGAGTTAAATGGCCACTACAGCCACTAGTGATGTGTGTGCATTGCCAACCAGACTAATACATTATAATACTTTATTTCTTTCAGTAGAAGAAACATGACCGGCAGCGTGAGCCTCAGTTTAATGATGCATGAGCTCTGAACTGTAATGTGTGGACATTACAGGTATTTATTGAATCATTAAAGGGAGACGTGCACTAGCTTGTGATGGACGTTGCTCGCTAGCAGTGTATTCACGGTTTTGTTTTGTTTTTTAAGCTGTGGTGCATGCAACTGGATATGCAAGGGGAGAAGCAAACTGACAGAGAATGTTCCGGCTCTGATACGAGCTGATACTGTAACACTTGTTTCGTTTTGTTTCCAACTGTTGAGAAATTTTTGAGACAAATAACATCAATAATCCGTTTCATTTCTGCAGTGTCTTTCTTGCACTTTAGGATTCAGCAACAAAAAAACAAAGCAGAACTCTGTTCATTTTATTTTTTATTACTTCTGCTTTAGAGATGCTTTCAGAACAGAAATATTTAACTTTTTTGGGTGGTGGGAGGGGGTTGTATCTGTAGTTAAATGATGTAGAGAATGTAGCGTACCGTTTTTTTTTAATTAGATCAAGGAACATGATTGGACTTTATTGACCACGCTTTATGCAGTAGATATTTTTTCCCTGAAGCAATGAATGGAGAAAATAAATATCTGTAGTGTGAAGGTTTTTGTAACATTTGAACATGTGAAATCAGATTTTCTGCTGTATAAACATTGGTGTCTAAATAAAGAGATGTGATTAAAAAGGAAACCATCTGTGGAAAAGACCTGTTGTAGCTAGTTTTGTAGTAAGACACTGACTCTTATACAGCTCTGAAACTGGAGACTTCCTTCCATAAGTGGAGGCATTATGTTTTCAGGTAGTCCGTCTGTACGAGATTCTCATTAGATCAAATGGTTGAACGTTTGTAGGATTGATAGGGAATTACTATTGTAGCCAGCAGAAAAACTGATTAGAGTTTGTAATTGTAAACAGGGTCAAGGTCACAGTAAAGTCGAATGTCTGAAATAGTTTTTCTTCAGTAGTTTCCTTCATGTTTGAAATTTTAAGTTTTGATTTATTTATTTTTTGTCTGTGATAACTAATAAGTCATTTTAAGGCAATTTATTTGGCAAATTAACAAATTAGTAAGAAAAAGGACTAGACTTGGTGACAGTTGCATCACTGCTGTTCTACGTCTTTGAATAACAGTTCGATTATCTGCATCATCTGCCATACAAGTCCCCGTGTAGGAGTTATTACAAAAGTGATAATACAGCAGAATGAGCGCATTAATACACATCTTTGATCTACTACTGCGTTACTGTCAGAACTGTTGCTCTTGAATTGATTAATAAACACCTCGGCCAGTCAGATTTGAGAATTCAACAGTAGTGTGGTGTAACGATGAATACTGAAGCACTAAAATATTTGAAAAAGCGGTCACTTTCGCTCAGGTTCGACATCGTTATTGGTGGTGTCGCTTTGTGGTTTTCTTTCTGAAGTGGACGAGTGGATGGATGGATGGTGGACGGGTGCTTGAGCACTTTCAAATTTGAAATTTGCATTACATTTCTGATCCGAGCCGCCTGAATTTCACGCTGAATGAGGACACTTTGGTAAGCAGCATTTTTGGGTTGGGTTTCATGTGTCCTTCCCACAACTCGCGTTAGGAAATGCAATTCTCCAACTGAAGAGCAATGTTTAACAGCTTAGTAAGTTTCTAATCCAACATCTCGGTATCTTCATAACTCAGGTAGTGTTATGAAAGTGTGATTGCCCATGCCTGCGCTGTGTTAATGGATAAGAGAAACTCTTAAGTTTTATTTGTTGTCATGCTCATTTAAAATGGAAGTCAAAGTGGCACCTTTTTGCCCTTCAGCTACTGTAGTTATCTAGCATGACTCATTCTCTCCACTGGCCTTGTGTGCGCACACACACACACACACACACACCCCTAGCAGGTGGCACAATTATTGTTTGACTTTGTGAGTTTCTTGCATTTGGGGGTCTATACAGTGATCCCCAGTGGCCTCAAGAACACATCTGTTGAAACAGCAAGAGTGAAGCCTCTAGATTATATGGAACTGCTTTAGTGGTATTTTTGTAGTTTAGGAATCATTAACAAAAAGGTAAATGCAAGCTAGAAAGGCCTTTTGGTGGCCATTGTTTCTACTGATATGATTTAGCAATGTCCAGTTGTTCTCCTTGGTAAATCTCTGGACTCTCACACTGTGCATTTAAATTTTTTTAATGTCTTTTTCTTTTTTTTTTTTACTAATACCTTTCGTTGAAGTTGGAAGATTTGGTCAGCATTTGGTCAGTTTGCGTTGGTTTGTTTCATTTGTTTGTAGCAGAATTGCAGGTCAGGGTCAGCATTGGAAGTTTAGGTCACATGTGGTTTGTTTACATCATTGATTTGGGTCATCATGGTTTTGATAGTCTGGGTCATCTTTGGTGGTTTTGGGTAGAGTTTGGCTTGTTTATTCTTTGGTTTGGGCTAGCATTGCTTTTTTGGTCAGTGTTGCTGGTTTGGGTCAGTGTAGGTGGTTTGGTTAGGTGTTGGTGGACTGGGCTATTATTGCTTTTTGGGTCAGCGTTGCTTTTTTGGGTTGGTGTTGCTGGTTTGGACCAGCATTGCCGTTTGGGTTGGCGTTGCCGGTTTGGGTCGTTGCCACTGGTTTGGGTCTGTTGCCGTGTTTAGGTCGTCGTTGCTGGTTTGGGTTTGTTGCTGTCTTCGGGTGGGTATTGCTGGTTTGGGTCTGTTGCCGGGTTTGGGTCGGTATTGCTGGCTTTGGGACTGTTGCCGGTTTGGGTCGACGTTGCAGGTTTGGGTCTGTTGCCGGCTTTGGGTCTGGTGTCGGCTTTGGGTCTGTTGCCGGTTTCGGTCGGTGTTGCTGGCTTTGGGTCTGTTTCCGGCTTTGGGTCTGTTGTCGGTTTGGGTCAGTGTTGCTGTTTTGGGTCTGTTGCCGGGTTTGGGTAGGTGTTTCTGGTTTGGGTCGTCGTTCCTGGTTTGGGTCTGTTGACGGGTTTGGGTCGGCGTTTCCGGGTTTGGGTCTGTTGCCAGGTTTGGTTTGGTGTTGCTGGCTTTGGGTCTGTTGCCGGTTTGGGTCGGCGTTGCTAGTTTGGGTCTGTTGCCGGGTTTGGATCTGTTGCCGGTTTGGGTTGGCGTTGCTGTTTTGGGTCTGTTGCCGTGTTTGGGTCGGCGTTGCTGGTTTGGGTCTGTTGCCGGGTGTTGGGTCTGCTTTGCCTGTTTGGGTCTGTTGCCGGGTTTGGGTTGGTGTTGCTGGTTTCTGTCTGTTGCCATGTTTAGGTCGTCGTTGCTGGTTTGGGTCTGTTGCTGTCTTCAGGTCGGTATTGCTGGTTTGGATATGTTGATGGGTTTGGGTCGGCGTTGCAGGTTTGGGTCTGTTGCCGGGTTTGGGTCGGTGTTGCTGGCTTTGGGTCTGTTGCCGGCTTTGGGACTGTTGCTGGTTTTCATCAGCGTTGCAGGTTTGGGTCTGTTTCCAGCTTTCGGTCTGTTGCCGCTTTGGGTCTATTGCCGGTTTGGGTCCGCGTTGCTGGTTTTGCTCTGTTGCCGGCTTTGGGTCTGTTGCCGTGTTCGGGTCGGCGTTGCTGGTTTGGGTCTGTTGCCGGTTTGGGTCGGCGTTGCTGGTTGGGGTCTGTTGCCGGTTTGGGTCGGTGTTGCCAGCTTTGGGTCTGTTGCCGGTTTGGGTCGGCGTTGCCAGCTTTGGGTCTGTTGCTGGTTTGGGTCGGCTTTGCTGGTTTGGGTCTGTGTTGGCAGGGTGTAATTTTGGTAAAATTAGGTGTTTATTGTTTTGTTTTTGTTTTTTGGCTATTTTGTTCAGTGTTACTGAATTATGCCAGTGTTGTTGTTTTTGATTATCACTAGCGTTGAGTGTTGTGTTTAGCGTTCAGTCTTAAATATAGTATGTTAGACTCTAGTAGTCAGTTTGCTGAGCTGTGTGTGTAGTGTGTTGCTGAAGAGGTTAGCATGCTTAGTGTTGTGTGTTGAATATGAAACAGCTCTGTATCTGCAGTGCAGCCATTACACTGCTGCAGGGTCAAACTCACACACGCCACTTTGTTGCTGAGTGCCTGCATCCTTCCCCTGCATACAGCACTCACAATTGCTTCCTGAATCGATGTATTCTTTCGTTCTTTTGACCTTTTAAACATTTATTCTATGGTTTCATTTCTTTCATTGTTGGGAAAATGGACTTAGCCATAGTTATCCCTGTAGCCTGGGTTTAGACTGTGTTTTGTTCGGCGTGATTGAAAATAGCACAAAAACACAGAAAATACAAGTAAGTTTGAAACTTTATTTGTATTTATAATGAGCTAATCACTCATTCAGGCTCATGAGACTTGAAAGCGCACTTTTGGCTTATGACAAGCTCTTTAATACTGAAGTGATTGATTACATGGATTCTGTTTGTTTTTAAACTTGTCCATATATATGGCGTTACTGTAGATTTAGAAGTCATTTTAAACCATTTATAGCTCCGAATTCTCTTCGTCTTTGTTGCCATCGCGTTTCTCATTGCTAATCTTTTAGCTCCTGCAGCTTTTTTGGGCTCTGTAATATATTCATCTCATCTCATCTTCAACCGCTTGTTCCTTCTTCAGGGTCGCGGGGAACCTGGAGCC
>JAOUWY010000003.1:13411974-13428113 GCA_025728095.1 Prietella phreatophila
ATAAATATAATATCCACTGCCCCACAAGTGGATTTGGAGTAAAATAGGTTTCTGTTCTTTTCTCATTGATTGGAAATGTTTAGGAAATTCCTGTTTGGCAATCACACACATGGTATATGGAGATTATGTTGCAAAGAGATGGAGTTTTCCTTTCATTTTGTTCAATAAGGAGAATTTACATTCAGTGTAACAACCTCAAAGAATACCAGTCATTTTATTCACACATCAAACTTTACACAATACAAACTATTTAATAAAACTGTGCAGGTGAGTGATAAACGAAAAGTGTCATGGGGACACACACAATGAAATTCAGCATAAGCTTATTATGCTCCTGGTTTGTTCTGCTCATGTCAGTGAAATCATTTCTGTTGTTTGGACACAAATGAAATCCCCTTGTCCTGTCATGAAAATAGTTCCCTTTCTTGTGTGAACTGAATGTGTTTTCCTGTTAAATGTTTATTTGTCTGTTGTTTCATCAGTGTATTTTTCCTTACTGTGAAAATGGAGAGATATTGCTAGCGTTGTTCATGGGTTTGGGGGAGATAGACGCTACACACCTCCACTTGTGCATGGGTTAGCTCTTAGGACAATCCTGTGTGCCAAAAATGTGGTTTTCATGTTTTATTTTTCTTTAAACAAATCTTGGCTTAAGATGAATTCTCAGGAAGGCTCGAGCATGGGAGGCTCAGCTCGCTCCCTCAGCCTCTTGATCATGCTAGAAATTTGTCGCACTCTTTTGATTTTTTTTTTTCCCCGCGGATTCTAGCGACGAAAATGAAGAGCATATGTGGCGCGTCGTGTAACCTAAAGGGCCTTACCCAGAGTGCCTTGCATAAACTTCAAACCAAACCCAGCCATCAGACTCCCCTGGACTTGGAGTGTTCCTCTCAGACGGAGAGAAGAGCCTTGTTTGCGACACTTCCCGTAGTATTAACCTACATCAATGGAGTTTTTAAATACATAGTCTAACATAACGGCGAACGTTTAATGGCTTAAACCTTTTTTTTTTTTTTTTTTTATTAGTTTTTTTTCCCCCCGAAACTACTTCTGCTTGGCTCAATATTACTGTATGGGTATATGTGAATGATTTTCATGTTTTCTTTCTTTATTTTTCTTTTTAGTTTATTTTCCTTGCATTTTGTTTTTGAAGCTGAACTAGTCTCTGCTTGGAATTGCTGTGGCTTTTTGCTTTAACCCAGCAAAGCGATTGATAATTTTACCGTCAGCTTTCACTCGGTCCCCGATTAATCACCGGTCCTAGTGCAGAAGCCAAGCTATGTAGTAATTGTACCTATTTATAGAAGACGGGATGAAAAATAAGTCATACTGTAGATAGCAGCAGGTTCCCCACAAACACGCAGCACTTAATGTTAAGATTTTATTATTTTTATTTTTAAAGAAAGCAAGCTGGCAGAGGGACAGGCTGAAGACAAGGCATTGTATGTATTTTATTGTTCTAAAAAAAGAAAAAAGAAAAAAAAGAAGAAAAATGTATTACATTATTAGAGATGTTCATTTCTATTTTTTTAGCCAAAAACTGGGAGGGGCAAAAATTCAAACTACTTTTCTGAGTAAACTTTTTTTGCTATTCTTGTACATTATGAAATGAAATTTGCATTAGCAGTGTGTGTATATAGTCTTTTTTTGACAGGGGAAAAAAAAAGGAAAAAGCGGAACATCCTTTTGGTCACCGCAGTCTGGACATTTCTCACTTTCATGTACAGCCGCCTGTTTGCCATCCACTAACTCATTGCTATCCGTTTCTGAGCATTTTATATCACAGATCTCACCTTTGTATGTATGTTCGTATGTATGTTTCTGTGCTTTGTACGATATGAAATTCTCTCTGTGGTGAGGTGTGAAAACTGATCAAGATTGATGGAGGTTCTTTAAGGTCACATTTGACCTAAACATTTTTAACAAGCGTAACCAAAAAAGCAATGGTTAAATGAGGAAAACTTCAAAATGGATAACTAATTGACATTCACTGCTTTAGTTTAAGAGGCTGATGTAGCTACCAAGTAATAACTTTCACCCAGAATATTTAGTGTGAACTATAAACCTGAACTAAACTTCGTGTAGCAGAAGCACTGGAACATCCATGTGTTGTTTTTAGCGTAATTTAGTATTGCTTCACCCCTAAAAGCTGGACGTGTACCAAAAAAGCTGTAAAGTAGCATGTATGATTTAAGTTCCACACTAAAATGAATGGTACTGATGATAAATATTCTGTATCATGATGGTTATGTTTGCTAACAGTTGCCAGCAAATCAGTAGTGCAGTGCTCCAAACAATTTTGAATACTTTTATTTAACAATGAAATTAATTTTATAAAATGACTCTGAAACGGAAGCAATATGAAACAATAACTCGCGGGGGGGGAGCGAACAGAACTATTGCAGAATTAACAATTTATTACTTATTACAATTTAAATGGTCAGTGTTTTAAAACTACTGTTGATAAATGCTCATGATATTAATGTTGTCACAGCACCCACTACTGTTGCTCCTGTTTTACAAGATTTAGATATAAATGAGATTATAGGAAATGAGTATATGATATAAAAACTGGGTTTGTATTGATTTAAAACATTTTGGGTGAGATTTTCATGCTCATTTAGACCCCAAGCTCCAGGAAAAAATAAAGAAGCTAACCTTTAAGCAGAATTCCTAGATCTCTAATACATATTTTTAAATCACGATATAAATTAGTTTTTTTTTTAAATCATAATTTTCTGGACTCTAAACCTCTTTTGACCTCGCTGTATCTCACTATCATCTTTTCATCATCAGACTTGTTCTCCATTTTCCCTTCATTTCCTCGTCATGCGTCAAACTGATAAACCCGCGACGTATGGAATGGTATTTTATGACACACACATACACGCACAACCACAACACAAATTCTCAGTCGTGCCATCAACCTCGCATTTACTTACACACTCCTGTGTGTTTATGTGTGTATATAAAACCACAATCACAAGCTCCATGACAAAAAAAAGCAACTGTATTGGATCAAAATGTGCCATGATGAGCTGAAAGTCCCGCTTTATTACTTTGTTGTTGTTGTTTTTCTTCCTCAAGGAGAGCCAAGCAGTTATATGTACAGAAAAATTTTATGTTGAATGACATGAAAATAAATTTTGCTGTGTGTAAATTATTCAACAATTAACTGTTTATATAAAAGATTATGAATTAAAAAAAACTTATTGGAGAAAAAATGTCTTTGCTACAGGTACTGTTTTCCTGTATTTCCTGTTTTCCACTGTACTGGATCAAATCCGAAGATATTTTCTTTTCCAAACAACCAGTGATATCTAGATCCAAAACCAGATCTTGAGCTATTATGGCTAGCGCCACTCTCAAAATGTATTCACATATTTTAATGCATTTATAGTTATATTTAATGTTGTGGAATGTCCACAAAAATACTTCGTTAGCTTCTGTTCTCATGTTATAGCAGATATAAACAGTCATTCCATCACCAACCTCTTTTTTATTCCCTCTTGAAGTGGAGAAAAAAACCCACCACAGTCATGTTACCAAGATGCCACAATGTTTAAACTCCTCTGTACCAAAGTGCTGACACTGGAGACTCCATCAGATGTTCTCCTTACAGAAAACATCAAACATCACTATTTCAAATATTTTTATTGTTTAAAAAATAATTATATACTCAGTAAAAAAAAACGGCCCTTTTTCAGGAGACTATGTGAAAGAAATGTAAAAATCCAAATAAGCTTTACAGATCTTTATTGGAAAGGGTTTAAACAATGCTTGTTCAGTGAACCATACATTATCCTTGCACATGCAGCTGTGGAACAGTCCTTAAGACAATAACAGTTTACAGGCGGTAGGCAAATGAAGGTCACAGTTACAATAATTTAGGACACTAAAGAGACTTTTCTACTGACTCTAAAAAACACCAGAAGAAACATGCCTAGGGTTCCTGCTCACCTGCGTGAACATGCCATAGGCCTGCTGCAGGGATGCATGAGGACTGCAGATGTGGCCAAACTGCAATGTCTTTAATGTAAGATTAAGACAGTGCTACAGGGAGACAGGAAGGACAGCTGATTGTCCTTGCAGTGGAACATTACGTGTAACCATGCCCCCCCGACATGATCGAGAACTTGCAAATGCCTTGGTGGAAGAGGGGAGTAACATCTCACAGCAAGAACTGACAAATCTGGTGCAGTCCATGAGGATGAGATGCACTGTAGTATTTAAAGCAGCTAGAGAACACACCACATACTGACCGTTACTTTTACATTAAAAAGTTCAGGGACTCATTATTCCATTTCTGATCGTCAAATATCAGTGAAAATTGTTCAGTTTATGTCTCAGTTGTTGAATGTTTTTATGTTCTACAAAAATGTACAAATGTTAATAAATTTGCTGGGGGAAAAAAACAGTTGATTGTGAGAGGATGTATATTTATGTGCCATGTCCTCTGTACAAGTTGTAGTGAAAGAGCTGTTACTTCCTGCATATTCTCCCTGTGCTTCAGGGGTTTTCTCCGGGTACTCCGGTTTCCTTCCCCAGTCCAAAGACGTGTTTAAGGCTGATTGGCATTTCCCACTTGTCTGAAGTGTGTGTGATTGTGGCCTGAGATGGGTTGGCACCTCGTCCAGGGTGTCCCCCTGCCTCATGCCCCGAGTCCCCTGGGATAGGCTCCAGGCTCCCTGCAGCCCTGTGTAAGATAAGCAGTACACAAAATGGATGGATGGATTCCTGGCCACGGATGGCAGTGGCATTGTTGAGATTCAAGATTGCGATTTCCAGACAATAGGACCCCTTTTCTGTTGCACCGCACAGAAGCCCCAAATGAGTTGTTACTATAGAAACGGTAACGTATTAGAACGAGCGCGTTAATATAAACCTGTGATTTGCAGCTGCGCTGCTGTCAGAGCCGCTGTTCTAGAAAAATGATCAACACCGCCTTACCAATCAGAATCCAGAATTTAACAGCACTGTGGTATACATTGATTGTACTTGATTATTACTGGAAAACAGGACATTTATAGAGTATCCAGCATTTCATTAGGTTAATTAACGATACAATTAAAATAAGAATATCTTGTTTTTGTATTTTGTTTTCTAGATATATGATCATATTGGTGTCCATAACACCAACAGATAGGTACAAAAATATCTGCAAGTATCAATTTCAGGGACATTTTATGTCTAGGACGGTCTAGAAAAATTCTTGTTCAAATCTGGTTAGGATGTAAGATAGGTTGGTGTGTAGTGCAGTCAGATGGAAACGAGAAGCTTGTGCAAAGCCGCTCACTTCCTTTTTGCCCTGCGGCAGCTGTAAATTTCATACTTACAGTGTAACACATCATTCGGCAGTGAGAGCTCACATTTGTTCACACACACACACACACACACACACACACACGTATCTACAACTGAAATTAAATTGATTAATTGAAGCTGGTTTTCAAGACACTGATGTATATCAGCATCTTTTTGGCACTTTGCCACTTCAGATAAAATGACAGTGTGTGTGTGTGTGTGTGTGCGTGCATGCGTGTGTGTGTAAAATGACTAAGGGAGGAGTTTCTCTGCTTTTTGAGCTCATAAAAGAAGGAAGTCGGGGAGAGAGTTCTGAGTTAAAACCTTCATTCTTCACAGTGTGTGTAACAGACACGACGTATTTACTCGTACCTGCTGAGGGACTATTTTTAGTTTTATTCATTATTTTTAAAAGGTTGTATTTTTTTCCCCTTGAGCCTACTTTAAAGAGGTGAGTATTGTTTTTTGTTTAGTTATGAGCTCTGTACATCATGTACCATCACTATACAAAACAGGATATTATTTTCATTTATAAGGCTGTTGCTCATGCTGATGCTGTGAAAAAAACAAACCCAAAACAAACAAGAATGAGTATAAACATTAAGGGATGAATTGTATGTTCAGTGTGTGCACACAGTACGGTATGCACACTGTTCCTAAACGTGTGGGAAATGTGATTATTAGCTACAATAATGAAAGTTGAATCTTTCCGTGTAATTCATGCACCTTTCTAGTGGTGCTAAACCAATCTAGATGTTTTTACTATATAGTGTCTCAAACTTACTCGTGTGCATCAAAGTGTGTGTAGTATAGTTTGTTTGTTCATAAAGCTGCTAAAATAGAAGCTGAAATCCAAACAGGTTTTATTGTTTAGGTGAAAGCAATTTACTGCAAAGCTAACTGACTCGGTTTCATACGTTTCAAACAAGTGCAACATGAGAAATTGAAACTATTGAAGATTAGAATATCTTGTGGTTTATGTACAATATGCAGATGATGGTGCGAAGGGTTTTATATTAATGTGCCAGTTCTATCAACTTATCGTTTCTATAGTAACCGTTCATTCACAGGGACTTGTACGGTGGTCGTGCCATATTACCAGATTTTTTTTTTTAAATCGTTGATATGGTGAATTTTTTCTTAAACTTCTTAAAAGGAAGGAGTCTCCAGTGCCAGCCGTGGGCCAGGCGGAGGTAAAGCTGTACCTTTAGGTTTTTCTGACAGCTTCAGGACAAAGGAGTCTGTGCTTTGTAGTTTCTTGTTTTTGTTCTGCATTTTTTTGGTCCTGTTAAATTCAAGAAAGAGAGGCTGGTGAGGGAGTGACTGTTTATAGCTGCAATAACACAAGGGAGAACAGGAACTAACATGTTTCTTAGATGTTCCACAACATATAATGTAACTATAAATGGATAAAAAAGTGTGTCATTCTTTAATAAAATTTGAAAAGTGTAATTGTAGGGTAACTTTTATGGTGAGAGAGGAATAAACGCTTTGGGATGTGCTGTTATTGGAAACAATGCGGTGATGTTATTTTTATCACCATGAAGTTTTCCAATAACAGCACATACTGAAGTGTTTTATTTTACTTATATAACTTACATAACATACCCATAGGCTTTTTTTCTGGACAGTCGTTATTACTTCACTTTTCTTGTCAAGCGGAGTTAGGGAAGTGAGAAGAGTTTATCGTCTGTGTTGTGAATGAACAGAATCTCCACGCAGGCTTTTTTTTTATGTTTATATTTTTTTTAATGTAAGTGTTTTCCCACACGCAGCTCCTTCCGTTTGTTGTTTATCGACACTGGCGCCCTAGTCTGATTTCTCTTTTGGTTTCCATTTCTGTGGTGTAGATCAGTATCTGCATCTGTCTCCTGAGCTTCTGAATATGTGACTTGTGATTTACTGATAATGACTTGGTACATTATTGCTAAGAAAAAGCCAAAAGTCATGCGTTTGTTGATCATCCCGGTGTCATCTTATATGAACAGCTAATTAGTCGATTAGCAAGCAGGTTATTAGCTAGCTACTAAATGTCACATAATTGCAATTGATAAATTGGGCCCAGGGCCCTATGAACTTTATAACCTTTTAAGTTTAAACACAAAAGACGCATTTAAATGAATATCAGCATACATTAGTTTAAAATCCATAATTCATTCACACTTGAAAGTTATGAACTTGGAAAATGAACTACGCTGCACATGCTGAACCCTCATTTGTGCTGCTCTAAAAATAGCTCTTAGTTTAAATACATGTATACAGTCCCAACTCCATGCATGAACAATAGTGAAATGTTTATTCTAAACTGAAGAAATGCCATACTGTAGCCTATAAAACACAGTAAACGCTCATAAAAGGAACAAAATGTTACGTGTGCAGCTCTTACCCATGCTGAATCCAGCTTTAAATCATCGTGTGTTCAATATGTGCCATAGGACATAGGACCCTGAAAACATAGATGCACTCCCGTTTAATAGAACTGAGCAAGTTTACTCTAACACAAACATGTAGGATGGAGTGAAAAGTACGGGTGTAATTGCACTTTATTAATGTACTTAATTACTCTTTTGGAAGATTTGTACAAGTATTACTGAAACTGTATACATGTACTTTTAGTCAACTAAGAGGAAAAACTTGCTTTTTACTCCTTTAAGTTTTATTTAGATGTTCATAGTAAAAATCACATGAGATTAAACCTTTTACAGATTCATACAGGATGAGACGCTCACTTTGGCTCCTACATAACAGTTAAATATCTGCTTTTAAAATTCACAGTCAAATCTAAGTTGAGTTAACTTTACATTAAGTAAATTAGCTAGTTAAAATAGCTAGTTTTGTAAATTAGTTGTATTCCCATAATTCAATCCCATAACTCATTATTCATTACAAATGGGTTATTAATCATTAGCATCAACCAGCAAGCTAAATCCTATGTATGTATGAGTTATTTTTCTTATGTCTGATCAGTTAGTGAACTGGATAGTAATACAGGAATTCTGAATTGGTGAAAATATTCCCTTTGTAGAACTTTGCCTCCATGCCTGTAATTTTAACTGAGTACACAAACATTTACATTGGACAGTTTCTCTGTACTTTATGTATACAAACAACTAATTAGCTGATTAGCTAGCTCCTCTAGTTATGAGATTTAGTAGCTATTAGCTGCTCATATTGTAGCTATTACTAGCTAGCAACAATTAGCTACTGAATCGAGCAAAGTTTTAACATTCTCCTGTTGTAGAAACTGCTCTATGTGATGCAGTATTGCTACACTTTCTCAACGGCTGTCACTTTAGCATGAATTCTCCTCTTGATTACTAGTGATAATGTGTCTGTGTACTAGTCCTGTGCTGTCGGAGTTTTCCCTTCCTGACTCGGTCCTGGCCACTACAAAGGTGTCGATGCTGTGAGATATGAGCTGGCTTTAGGTTCAAAGAAACAAGTGACAAGTGCTACACTTCAGTACAAATCCATTTTCTCAGAATTTCTTTATCCTGTCCTCATTCTGTCAGTGCGAGACTAAAACACACTCTCCTTCCGCTCCATGTCCTCCTGAGAGCTTCAGCCTCCGACATGCATCATTCCTCTCCATATACACCCCCATCCCTGTCTGTCTGTCTCTCTGTCTGTCTCTCTGTCTGTCTGTCTCCCTCTGTCTTTCTCTGTCTCTGTCTCTCTCTCTCTCTCTCTCTCGCTCGTTCTCTCAGTCTCTCTTCTGTTTCTCTCTCCATCTCTGTCTCTCTCACTGGATTTTTCTCATCTGTCTCTCTTTTTCTTTTCTCTTTCTCTCTGTATCATTCTTTCTTTCATTCCTTCTTTCTTTCCTTCTCTCTTTCTCTTCCTGCTTCGCTCACAATCTCTGTCTCTCTCTGCCCTTGTCTGTCTCTCTCCCCTTCACTGTGTTCTCTTATTGTCTATCTTTCATTCTCTGTAGTTGTACATCTCTCTCTCTCTCTCTCTCTCTCTCTCTCTCTCTCTCTGTCTTTCTTCTCTCTCTATCTATTTTTCCCTACAGCTCACTCCTTTACTCTTTCTTTCTTTCTTTCTTTCTTTCTTTGTCTTCTCTCTGTCTATCTTGTTCTCTCTCTCTCTCTCTCTCTCTCTCTGTCTCTCTCTGTCTCTCTGTCCCTCCCTCCCTCCCTCCCTCCCTCCCCTTTCATTCTGTCCTACTCAGTTTTTGAGCTTTGGATCAGATGTTCACTAAACTCCAGTGGGTTCTAAACTCTGCTGCATGTTGGGGTTATCTGTGTTTCTCTTGCTCTCCTGCTTGAATGTGTTCTCGATGGCTGATTCTCTCCTCAACCACTCCTGGCCGTCCTTCTCCAAGTTCTGGATGAAACGATGGTCTTTTAAAAGAGGTAGAAACCGAACACTATTTATTCCTGCTGCTTTGCTGAGGATTGGGCTTAGATTCAGTTCTTTTTGTCTTTCTTTGTAAATTAGTTCTTGCAGGTTTTTGCCTGTTTTGTTTTTTATAAGATGATGTTGAAATGATCAATTACAACAAATTAGATCAATATAATAATAAGTTTATAATACCCAGAAAAATAGAAGATATTGACAGTGCAGATATTGACTACAGTGCTGCAGGATGATGATGATTTGACACATTTTGCAGCATTTTTCGGTAAAAACTCCAGTATATTCCTATCTTCAGCGTGCTGCTTCCTGCTGGAGCTTCAGGAAGGCTGAAGCTTCCTACATGATATGAGATAACCATTGCTAAATTATAACCTCAGTAGTTTTTAACCAACCTGCACTTAGTGTGTTTACTTTAGAAGACTTTGTAAAGCTGAGTGTTTCTCACACTGTGCCTAGGTCTTCCGTTTCTAGGAATGATGTTTATGTTCTATATTTGAGTTCCGAGCGGCTATTCAATGCGTGAATGTGGTTTTAAACATCAATACACTTCTCATGACTAACATGCTGTTACAGCATGTGTTTAAACAGCTCAGGATGATGTGACAGCCATGTGCCTACAGGCGTCTCATGATACCAGTGATGAGTACTGAAAAAAGAAGTGGACTTGGGTCTCCCCCTTTGATGTAATCCTATCTTTGACCCAGTTGTATTAAACTGCATCTCTACCAAATGACGATACGAAAGTCCCAGTCTGGGCAGAATTAACACAAAAGTAAAGCCAGGAAACCCCACGTTAATATTTACCCTAATTATAAAAATAATATTTTGAAGCATGACAAATAATTTCCCACCAAACTTTCATCTAGCATTAAAGGTTATGTCAGTGATTTTTCAACTGACATTAAAGGTGGGGTCTGTGATTTTTTTTATCAGACACTAAAGGTGGGGGGCAATATTTTTTAACCCGACATTAAAGCTGAAGTCAGGGAATTTTCACCTGTATTAAAAGGTGGAGTCACTTATTTTTTTAACTCTCAAAGACAGAAACCGCCAACTGTGACTAAAAATAACTATTATTCAGAACTTTTGAACTGCTATTCCAATCTGTATGCTTTAAAAAGTCCCATAAAGTGGAGTTTCTCAGCTTTTCAGTTCACATTGTGTTAGTTCACATTTGTCTCAGTTGGACATTCAGATGCTCTGTAGTAAATGTGGATACATCCAGGTTACGCTATCACATTCTGCAGCATTGATTCATCAAGGAAACCCATTCAGTTTGTTCCTGAGCCAAACAGGAAACAGCTGTAGCTGCTTAGTCCCAACCCCATGCCCAGATTGGTTCAAACTGTCATCACCACCAATCAACCAATGTTTCTTTGGGAAAATAATAAAAATAATAGAATAATATTGTAATAAATGATTATAACTTGCTAAGGGAATTTTAGATGAAGACAAAATTCATTTTGAAGTCTGAAACATTTCTAAAGAAAAAAATCCAAACTTCAGGAGGTTTCAGGAGGAGAGTTTAAAGTAAAAAAACCCCCACATAAATAAAAAAAACACCACAACCAAATTGTTTCTGGCATTTTTCTAAAAATTCTTGGTAATTCATCCATTCTCAGACACAAAGTTTTTTAATTGGGACTTTAAATGAGCTAGATTGAAGTTTAAAGTTCTCATTTTTAAAACAATATAAGGCACTTGATGCTTACTGCTAGAATAGGGTAGAAAAACCAAACAAATTCAGGAGAGTCAGATTTCCCAAAGATCGATCTAGGTCTTTAAGGGTTCATTTGCATTGAAGGAGTCAGTAATTTTTCAATTGACATTAAAGGTGAAATCAGTGATTTTACTCAGAGACTTGAATGAGACATAATCTAAACATATAATAAACAAATTAAAATGTCTTTTATTGTTAACAGACAATAAATGTGTAATCGTTGATATGGTGAATTTTTCTGTAAGGACGTGTTTATTTAACGTGCATGAAAGGAGTTTCTAGTGTCAGCACTTTATAATCGTCAGAAGCACAGCTGTAACTTTACGTTTTCTGACATCGTCAGGACAGAGACGTTTTTATGTCTCATTAAGAGCTTATTAATCAAGTGTTTTATTAGTTAATGCTGAAGTTGGTTAATGCTAAATAATGCAGTAAATTATCTTTGTTGAGGAAATCTTCAGGTAAAGTGTTTGTGATATTTCATTAAGTATCAGCACAGTGACACACACACACACACACACACACACACACACACAGCACAAAGTTTTTAATCTATAAAGTGTACTTGTGAGCACTTTGTTCCTTCTGAGCCACTAAAACACTTAAGGTCGTTTCCCCGGCTATAATGTATGGTGTCAGGAGTCGAGCCATAAAAGGATACCGGTGCATGAATGGCAGCAGTGAGGCTTACATACTGCACATTTGATGTGGATGCAGACTAACCCGGCGTCAGGAGCCGGAGGGAATTTTGGGAGGTGGGGTTATTGGGGGGGTCTGGCTTGTGTCATTTTACATGTTATGATCATCTGCAGCAGCAACAGCGGCACAGGGAGAAAGAGAAAGGAAGTTCCTGTACTCAGAGATTTATCTTATTAATATCTGATCTGTTATTAAACACCACTCAGGGCATGCTGATAGGCATCGAGGTCACAGCCATGATACAGCTCTCTAAATATGGAAGAATTCATAACATGTTAACAGGAGAGAAAACACTAGCATAGCAACATAACAGCATTCTAAAAATAACATGCTCAAAATCTTTTGCTTGGCAGCATAAATATTACAACCCCAATTCCGAAAATAGTTGGGACAGTATGGAAAATGCAAAAAAAACAAAAAGAAAAAGAGTTATTTGAAAATTCAATTCACCCTGTACTATATTTAAAGTCACATTATTAACAGATGATTAGATGTTTTACTTTGTGAATTTAATTTATTTAAAAAAATATACACAAAAATGTTGGGACACTTGACTATTTACCACTGTGTAACATCACCTTTTCTTTTAATAACACGTAAGCATTTTTGGGCACACAAGACACATGTTGGTTAAGTTTAGAAAGTGGAATTTGCCCCCAGTGATGCATTTCTTCATGTGCACAACTGTACGGGGCCTTCTTTGCCTTATTTTGTTCTTCATGATGCACCACATGTTCTCAATAGGAGACAGGTCCAGACTGCAGGCAGGCCATGCTAGCACCCGCACTCTCTGCTTACACAACCATGCTCTTGTGATCCGGGCAGAATATGGTTTGGCGTTGTCCTGCTCTGGATGGCAGCATATGTTGCTCCAAAATGTGTACATATCGTTCTACATTAATGGTTTCCTCACAGATGTGCAAGTTACCCATGCCATGGGCACTGACACACACCCATACCATGACAGACGTTGGCTTTTAGACCTGACGCTGATAACAGCTTGGATGGTCCTTTTCCTCTTTGGCCCGGAGAACACGATGGCTGTTTTGTCCAAAAACTGTTTGAAATGTTGACTTGTCGGACCACAAACCACAATTCCACTGTGCTGCTGTCCATCTCAGATGAGACCGAGCCCAGAGAAGTCAGCAGCGCTTCTGGACAGTGTTGATGTATGTCTTCTGCTTTGCATTGTAAAGCTTTAACTTGCATCTGTGGATGCAGCGGCGAATGGTGTTGACTGACAAAGATTTTCCAAAGTATTCCCGAGCCCGTGTCAGGATATCCATTACAGACTCATGATTGTTTTTAAGACAGTGACGTCTGAGGGATCGGAGATCATGCGCATTCAGAAGTGGATTTCGGCCTTGCCCTTTATGCACTTTGACCGAGATTTTACCAGATTCCTTGAACCTTTTATTTATATGGTGCACTGTAGAAATTGAAATGTCCAAAATCCTACTGATTTTTCTTTTGGGGAATGTTGTTATAAAAGTGCTGGATTATTCACTGTCGCATCTGTTGACAGATTGCCGAGCCTCGACCCATCCTTGCTCTTGGAAGACTGGGTATTTTTTGGAAGCTCATTATATACTATGATTAGATGATTGCCTCACCTGTTTTACATCACCTTCTTATTTCAACTTGTCCCATCACATAGAGCTGTGATGGAAGTTGGATAAATGGAGAGATATGTAGTTGTGATGGATGGGTGGATAGACATATTGCTGTTATGGAATGGATGGATAGATATATAGCTGTGATAGAGGGCTAGATATAAAGCTGGAATAGCTGGATAGATAGATATAGCTGGGATGGATTGACAGTTATATAGCTGGGATGGATAGTAGGAGGAATATATGTCTGTGATGGATGGATGGATGGATGGATGGATAGCTATACAGACGCAATCAAAATTATTCAACCTTCACTGCAAATCAGGTTTATTGTCAAAATGTACAGACTTTCAGCTGTTTGCAATGAACAAATCAAAAAATCAATTGAAATAGCAACAAGATGAATGCTTCACATGGTTTCCGAAAAAAAAGCTGAAAATGCAACTTATATGACTGGATGTCTCCAGTTTCAAAATTATTCAACCCCATGAATAGAATGTGGCACGTCCACCTTACAAATTCCTGTGAATGTTACTATAGAAACGATAATGTATTAGAACAAGTGCATTAGTATAAACCTGTGATTTGCAACTGCACTACTTACACCTTCTGACCGATCAAACTTCAGAATTAAACTATACTGTGTTATAAAACGGTTTTCAGTACTTTCCTAGGCCACACATGGCCAAGGCTCCCAGCTGTGCTGTTAAAGCTCATTTCCGCTAACAAACACAAGAGGGTTCTGCTAAAGTAAACTGGCGCTTCTGCACTATAACAGATCAAAGAAGGCGATGTTTACATTCTGGCTGCCTTACTACATCCACACTTCCATTTCCTGTTAATTAATGTGAAACCTTAATTGACTGTTTTACTATGGGATATATTCAGAGATAAGACATGGATAAAGATAGTTTAAACACGCGTTTATAGTTTATACAGCAGGCTGCTGCTGTTTATCGCCTACCAGGATAGAACTGTATTATTGTATATACAGTCAGGTCCAAAAATGCCTCTGGATTTATAATTAGAGACGGCAACAATATGATACCAGTATTATACCAATACCAGCAAAAAATGGTAGATCGGATATCAGAGAAAACATATAGGATTTCAGATCCTGTAGCAAATGGCAAAAATTGGAATTGGATTTGGAAAAGAAAAATTATTTTTAGAATTATTATTATTATTATTATTATTATTATTATTATGAATTGTATTTATTTACTATTTATTTATTTGTTTATTTATATTTTTACATATGAAGAGAATTGGCTGGATTTTCTTTAGTTAGGATTGATTTTATTATATTTATATTTTATTTATATTTTATTATACTAGTTATATTTACAGTGTGTACATTTTTTGTGTGAAAGAGATTAAAGTACTTCCGTTTAAAAAAAAAACATTTTAAAAGCTTAGTAGCTTTTAAAGAAAACAATATCAAATATCAAGGTATCAGTATTAGTAAAGAAAAGCTGCCTTCTATTATAAGTTACACAAAAATAATACAAAATCTTAAAATCTTACAAAATCTTATTTTTAAAATATTAAAAATACAAAATCTCCCCCACTTAAACTGTCCATCACTAATATCCACACAATAGCTTTTAATGCATCTGCCACTGAGTGGAGGAGGCATTAAGTTTTTAAGTTCTCTGTCTGTCCATCCGTCCGTCCTGTCGAGATCCGTCCTGCGACATCTCATCAACGAGTGGTTGAGTGGTTGTACTGTAGGATTTATATGGAATTATAACTGTAACCAGCAGATGACATGTATACATTTTGGAATTGATCCAAATAGGATCAAGGTCACAGCAAAGTCATATGTCTGCAATAGTTTCCCTTCCTGTTTGTCATATAAATATATTACTTATGCATTCATGTTCAGGAAATCAAGTCTTCATTTCATTTCGATTTTATTTGTGTAGTGCTTTTAACAATGGACATTGTTGCAAAGCAGCTTTACAGAAATCCAGCTATAACAATTTAAATGTAAATTTATTCCTTGTGAGCAAGCCAGAGACGAAGACCCATTATTTGTCTACAATTTTTGCCATCGGTCCATCTACCCATCCATCAGTGTGTCTGTGCATCTGAAATATTTTTTTTTCCAATAGCTTACTTTATTTTTGAACTATATTTTAAGGGTATTTCAGACATACAAATTAGTAACAAGAAGCACTAGACATGTTAGTGGAAGAGGTATCCATGTCAACATCATTGGCTTCGAGTTTGACTCGTTAAGTAAAAGTTCCATCATTTTGTTTATTTTATTAATATTTTTTATGGGTTTTATATGGCAATAACTTACTAAAATAAACAAGAACTTGTTGTTTTTTTTAAAGCAACATCACATGTAACCAGAGGCACAGAGCTGGAAGGTGTGCCGAAGACATTTCTAAAAAAAAAAAATTAAAATGAATAGTCCCAAGCATTTCCTT
>JAOUWY010000003.1:13460187-13478464 GCA_025728095.1 Prietella phreatophila
CCCTGTGTAGGATAGGTGGTTTGGAAAAAAGATGGATGGATGAATATACAATATTAAAATTTCTTACACAAGTAAAGATTCAGTACAAAATGTAACCTTTAGCTTATTTTGAACTGGGTTTTTTGTAAAAATATTGATGGCACTTGCGATATCCCAGAAAAAGTGTACTGTGAATTAATTGATCATTATAGATATATTGTATTATCATATCACCCAGCCCTATTTACAACACAATGACACTGCAATTCTATTGTTGAAGTGTTCATCTTTTTCTGGGTTATTTAACTTTTTTACTTTCTGTGATTGGAGTTTGGGTCATGATCGGAAAGCCACATCAGTCTACAGGTGTCTGTTTGTTAGCTGTTTTTAATTGTATATGAATTGTTTGTTTTAGAGCTGATCCAGACAGAGGTGCACCACGTGCGCACCCTGAAGATCATGCTGCTAGTGTATATGCATGAGCTGCGTGAGACTCTGCAGCTGGATGAGCGCAGACTGGACTGTTTATTCCCGCAGTTGGAAATCCTGCTGAAATTACACAGAGCTTTCCTGTCCCGACTCCAAGAGCGACGCCAGGACTTGCTGGAGCCGGGGAGCGACTGCAACTACGTCATCCACAGCGTGGCAGATATCCTCAGTGACCAGGTATTTCTGTGTGTTTGCATAGTCATTATAAATATAGATTCTAGATTCTGACTGATTAGAAGTTGTTCTTTGAATAGTTTAGCTGCAGATCACAGGTTTATATTAATGTCCTTATTCTCATATGTTATCGATGTGATGAAGTTTACTCTAAGGAGATGTTTATATAACATTTATGTAAGGAGTCTGCCATGTCAATGTTTTGTAACCGTCCGAGGTAAAGCTGTAAAAAAAAAAAAAAAAAAAAAAAAGTGATTTGTGAGGTGACTGTTTATAGCTGTCACTGGTAAATTAACAGGAACTAACTTTTAAAATATAGAAGTTCTACATATACCGCTATATCCATTTTTATTTTTTCTTTGCAAGCATTATATATTTTTTTTACATAGCTAAAGTAGTTAGCGAGTTATGGAAGCTTATAGCTACCAGCATCATTCTCCTAGATTTGCAGGTAGTTAACTATAGATTGTGCTTTTTGGTTGCAGCTTTAGACTGTTGTTTCCCTCTTGTGCAGTTTTCAGGTGAACTCGGAGAGCGGATGAAGGAAAGCTACAGCGCGTTCTGCAGTCACCACACTGAAGCCGTCAACTACTACAAAGAGCAGCTGCAGAACAACAAGAAATTTCAGAACCATATAAGGGTAGGAGAAGATAGCAGTCCACTCTCCCTTTTTTATTTTTTATTTATATTAATTCTTTAGTTGTTAAAACCTTAAACACGTTTAAACAAAACGTTAAGCAATAAAGACAAATTTTCACAGCCTTTGCTCATTTTTACCAACGGTGCCAATATTAGTGGAGGGCACTGTATAATGACTATGCCTTCAATTTTAATAGAAAATATGCTATCATCCTTGCAATAACAAGCAAGAGAAACAATCCAGAATGATGATTTATTTTTATTTTTTTAAGTTGGATTTATTCTTGGAGTTTGGCTACCTTTTCAAACTAAAATGGTCCTGTGGTCCACTGTAGTGGACGTGCTATAAAAATAGTAAAGTCTAAATTGTAGAAGGTTTTTTTTTTTTTTTTTAAACCCAAAATAGATAGGAAATCTAACAAACAAATAATAAATTTACTTTTATTTTAAGCTTTATTTTATGTAATGAAACCTCAATATTATTTCCAGAATATTTTTTCCTTGTCTTTTTTTTTTAAGCAACTTGTAACCCACCACTCTGATGATGATTATGATTATTATTTTTATCATATTTCAAATGTATTAAAGTCTGGATTAATTCAGTATTGCCCCACTGATCTATCCTTTCTTTTATTTCTAGAAAATAAACAACTTGTCTGTTGTGCGACGGCTCACCATTCCTGAGTGCATCCTGCTCGTCACACAACGCATCACAAAATATCCCGTTCTCATGGAGCGCATGCTGCAGTACACCGAAGGTTTGGTCTGATTTAAAAACATACAATTTGTTAATGTTTTTAAAATAGACTACATTTGAGGATAATGAAGTGCAGTGTGATAAACTCGAAATCTTTCTAGCAAAGTCATGTCATACTTCAGGTTTCTTTTGGATTGCATTGATGGGATGTTAATGGAAGTGACGCATTTTGAGGTCGTTAATAGGGAGTCCCAAGCCGAGACCAAGTTCTTAACCAATCGAGTCCAAGCCCAAAAGGAGTGGAGTTGGACTTAAGTCTGAGTCCTTAATGTCTGAGTCGAGTCGGGCCGATTCCAGAAAGTAATTAAATCGAAAAAATATTTGAAATGGCAATTGTAAACTCTACACTGAGCTGTTAAATTCATGTCTTGACCTTCACAAACCAATGGCTACATAAATATAACAGAAAATACCACTATTACATCTTGCCATGGCCATTTAACATTTTTATTTCATGTCATCAGCACCTCAGCTAGTTTCCTGTCAAAAAATGGTTTCAAAGAAAAAAATGGATATAGCGGTATATGTAGAACTTCTATTATATTAAGTGTATGAAAATACACATGAACCTGTGATACAATAACAAAATACTATATTGTGTCCTCCAGTTGGAGGTGACTCATCAAATCACTGAAATGTCTCCACCATAGTTATGTAGTCCGAGAGAACAGAGTTGCATTACATTTAGCAGCATGTGATGACAAGCAGCTCCATGCTTTATTACTGCTTTTAATCAGTCTATGAAGCGCAACTAACTCCTTTCTGAACACAGCTCTTTTCTCGTAACTTTTTTCATTTTAATTCCTAAAAACATATAATCCCGGTCAGCAGGGTTTATGATATTTACTACATTAAGAAGTACATTTTACATGAAATTCAAGATTGGAATCACTACATACTAATGTCTATGGGTGAGCGAAATTAGTACATATTCATCTTTATTCAGTGTAATTAATTACACAGTATTGTGTCAGTATCCATGAGTTCAGATGAAGGAATAACGCACTCCGGGTCATGCTGTTGTTAAAGGAACATAATCACTGACTGGATGGTGTGATGAAGCAGATTATTTTCCTATAACATCACATCCCAAAGTGTTTGATTCATCTTGTACCACAACAATTTGCCAACAATTATATTTTTTAACTTACTAGAGATTAACACATCATACTTAAAAAAAACAAAATGTAAATGTAAAAGGTGTATGTAATGTTATTGAACAGCCACGGAACGAGTCGGTTCCTCTTCCCACTGACATTGTAGCAGCTATCAAGCGTCGTTTCCTCAGCAGCGCCTCTCCTTTTTATAGCTCTCTGGAAGTTAAGACCAAAAAAAGAAAAAACAACCACACAGCTTGTGTGTTACTGAGAAACCACAAAACGAAACTCTGTCCTGAAACTCGATGATCGTTACAAAGTGCTGACACTGGACATTCCTTCTGTAAATGTTAAACATCTTAAACTAAGTCAGTCACCAGACCTTAACCCAACTGAGCAGCATTTCACTCACTGAAACCCCTCAAAACCAACAACAACTGAAAGAGGCAAAGCAACCACATGGTGATGTCAGTGGGTCGCCAGACTGATGCAGTTATTGCAAGCAAGGGATATGCAACCAAATATTAATGGTCATTTTCTGTAATTTACTTTAAAATTAATCTGTTCCTATACTTTTGCGCACCTAAAAATTGGGTAATCTTCCACTGAAGGTGACATGTTCTATGTTTAACGCATACATGTAAATTTCATTGTCTGTTGTCTCATATATTCTTCTTTTGATCTCAAACTCAAATGTTTTCAGTGTATTGCAAAAACGAAAGATTTGGCCTTGCTGTTCCAATACTTATACCACTTGTTATAACGCCGTTCGTGTTTTCTCCACAGCTGACTCTGAGGAACACAAGGAGCTGGCACGAGCTCTGGGTCTGATCAAAGGTGTCCTCGTGCACGTGGATGACCAGGTTAGTCTGTCTGAGAAGGAAACGCGCCTCAGAGAGATCGCCGCCAAGATGGAACCTAAAGCATTCGCTAAGGTCAAAGATGGCTGCATCTTCAAGAAGGAGGACATGACGCAGGGCAAACTGAGACTGCTGCATGAGGGCACGGTCAACTATAAGGCCGCCTCCGGCAGACTTAAGGGTACGTACATGAGTTCTAAATCTGCGCTCGTGTGAGCAGGTGACAGAGTTCGAGGCTGTAATTAATTTCCTGTATTTCACTGGGATAAAAGTAAAAGTGTTACTTTTCGCTAAGGCTGCTTTCATACTTGCCATTTTTTGTTCTCAAACTCTAGTTGACATTTTATCGTTTTATGCATCCTTTTTTTTTTTTAAATAAATGTTTTCACATGAACAATGAGTGACTTCAACCACTTTTTTTTACCCCTTGTCCAATCAGGTCACAAGCTGGGGGGAAAGTAAAGAAAAACAAACATGGTTGACCATGTGCTGGGGGAAAATTGTGTCTTGTTGGAGAGCAGAAATAAGGAGATTTGCAACATACTGAGTCAAAAATATTTAAGTGCCGATATTCCAGAATTGCACCATAACTAAAAATAACATCAAGTCTATTTTTGTGAGCAGCTCAAATGCTCATGATTTTCTGTCTCCAAAGCCACAGTGAAGGCAAGACAACCCCATCATCTTCATTTAATATCTGCATTATAGATAATAGTAAATCTAATGTAGAGAGGAAGCTAGTTATTAGTCTGATTAGTTATCAGATACTTGCTAGAACTGGCAAGTGTGGTGGTGTTTGCCAACAATTTTTATTTTTATGAAAGCAGCCTAAAATTTTTCATGTGAATTTGTTTATTTGAGAGCCTCTGCATTAGTGTCAGTAGAAATGAGCAAAGTTCAGTTTCGTAAATGGTCATTACCACCTTAAAGTGATGTTAGCTGGACATAGGGTCTTTTTATAGATCATAAAACTGTATGACTGAGTACCTGAGAGAATTATTACTGATACCATTTTAAAGAAGCCAGATGTTGAAATGTTTTAGTTTATTACAGTTTACTGATCGCTACAGTCAGTTGTTTATGTAGAAATGTTTACCTTCATTATTTATGAACGTCTTTACAGAATTGTTTATGCATGCAGCTGCATGTGTGTGGGAATATTTCTACTTAACTATAAACTTGGCCTTTAATTTGAAAGCATTTACAAAAGAAAATCACCTTTTCTAGTCCAGACACCTTTACTATCTGTAATGTGTCTTTATGGACAGAAAAATGTATTCAAGTTCCATTATGTTAACCTTTTTATAACTTGTGTAGTCTGAATTATTTTGCCCATGCCTGAGTGGTTCCATCATAGAATTAATTAAATCCCAAAATAAATATGTAAGTTTTCTTTGTTTCTTGCTTCAACTTCTCAGAAAGGTATCTCTCTTGATAAACTCTTTGGCTGATGTGATGTAAACTTCACTTCCTGTTGTTTGCTGGGTGTTCCCCCCCCCTCCCCCTCTAGATATCCTAGCTGTGCTGCTAACAGACATCCTGCTCCTGCTACAAGAAAAGGACCAGAAGTATGTCTTCTCTGCTGTGGTATGTTCAGAGCTTTCGCAGACATACTTTACAGCATCTATTCAAGTTATAGTTGTCAAGTGCAGATATTATATTAAATATAATAGACTGTACACTTTCTGTAAAGTGTTGTGCTTTAGCAGAGTAATAAGCATGTAGAAGTGCGTCTTCACGTTTTCGATCACTATACATTCTAGAAGAGTAAAATCAAATACGTTATTGTTTCTATAGTAACAGCTCATTCACAGGGACTTTTATGGTGGACATGAATTGGTTTGAAAAATGTGTGCTATTGTTGATATGGTCATGTTATCTGTAAATAGATGTTTATTTAACATTTATGGAATGAGTCTCCAGTGTCAGTGTTTTGTAACAGTCAGGGGTATAGAGTAAACCGTTCGGTCCTATGTACCGTCTCATGATGGACAACTTGCAAGTAATATAATATTAGTATTGTGTACTAAATATCAAGATGTTTTTTGTAGTATCTGGAAGCGGAATAGTGACCTCCTAATGTTTTTGTACAATTTTACATGTTCAGGTTTTACCAGAATCACTCGGGTGACCTTATTATTTCACTCTCGGAAGCTCGAGTGTGGAGTTTTATGGACCGTAATATTTATTCTGTTTATGGAGTAATATTTTTGTTGTGTTTGCAGGACGGGAAACCGTCGGTGATCTCTCTACAGAAGCTAATCGTCAGAGAGGTGGCACATGAGGAAAAGGCCATGTTCCTCATCTGCGCTTCCTCCAACGAGCCCGAGATGTACGAGATCCACACGTCCTCTAAAGAGGAGCGCAACACCTGGATCTCAAACATCCGGCAGGCTGTCGACAGGTACAGCTAACGTCATCACGTATAACAGAAAAGTATAATAAGCACACACATCACAAATAAATATAATACAACATGTAGATTTAATGAAAAAATTGACGTCAGATATTTATTTACTATCTAACCATAAACAGTAGCCAGATAATTAGATATAGATTTGTCACAAATATAGTAAATTATAACAGAGCTTCTCAGTCATTTTTAATAGTTTCATCTTTTGAATTTGTTTTGTCAGATTTTGTATTTATTTATCCTGATTTTTCAAAGATGTTATTAAAATTGATCCCAAACGAGTCCCAATGAATATCTCAACTCTGCATGAGTAATTTGGATGGCGTGTTCTTGGATTTTTTAATTTTTTATTTTGCTTTTTCACACTTTGTTTTTTTTTTTTTTTGCTTTTTGTACGCGTTTGTATGTGCATATTCATGCTGCAGCTGTCCTCACACAGAAGAGAGACTCTTGTCTACTGAAGAGGAGGGAGCAAGACAGCAACGCTTCAGAGAAATTCAAGGTAATCTATAGTCCAAAGTAGCAATTATTGGGGTCCAAGCATTCCTTTGCAAGTAACACCCCCAGTAACTGCTTTGTGTAAGATTTGCATAAAATGACTACATGATTGTTAGTGATATCCCATTCAAATTTTCATGTAAAATTTATTCTGTCAAATGCCTGCAGAAAGTTGACTGGCTGAATCGTGCCGTGTTTTTTTCCAACCATAAATCACGTGACCATTTATTGTCATGTAATGTCATCTGCAGTTCAAATCTGTCCTATTTTAAGAGTTCTGTTTTTTTTTTGACCTAATAACATTCCTCCTCGCAGAGCATCTGACGGTGAAGGATGCGCAGATCAGGCAGGCTCTTGCAGACAAGCTGCGGTTATATGCTGACCTGGCTGTGTGTGTGGGTGTTGTAGAGGACACTGGAACTCGGCATCATCTTCTGCTGCGGGGAGACGCCTCAGAACTCCAGCAGGGGGAGCAACTGCTCAAGGGAGCCATAACAGAGGGTAACTACTACAACACATTGCTCATTAGTGCAGTCAGCGCTGGGTACCTAGAATGTACTGAATTTATTGGCCGCTTGTTAGAAATTTGTTGGTTAGACAGTAAGGGATCTGGTCCTCCTTGTCCGTGTCTATCTAATTTCTCAATTGTATGAGCTATTGTAATTACTGCTCACACAGACCATGATCTCTGTTTATTTAGGATCTGACTAATGTTATTATTGATCCCAATTATAATGTGTTGAAAAGTACACATGGTGTTAATGATGTGATGGACTGTGTGGAAGCATGGAAGTGCGTGGAAGTACATATTTAAAAAAAAAAAAATAATAATAATTTTTTTCTTTGTCACTTAACACTAGTGGAGAACCTGCAGAACATTCTGGTGTCCAGTGCAAGAGATTTTCCACAGACCGAGGAGAATCAGACTTCCAGCACACTGCCCAGGAGAGCAGGAACGTTCGGGGGTTACGACAGCACAGTCAGTGTACTGCAGAAGTGTAAGAGCTCCTACACCTCATTCTCCTGTTACTGAAAATAATTTTCTACACTTGCATCATCTGAAAAACAGGTTATACAGAGGTATAACCTCTTAATACAAAATCATGTATCTTTTATAACCACTACTTAACATCTTGCACCTGTTATAACGGCTTAAGTTTGCCTTGCATGTTAGAGCAACACTATAATACGTCTTCTGTCATAACAATTGAATAACCTCTATTGTAACCTTCTTATAACAACTCCCTAATGTCATGCATCTGTTATAACGTCATAAGTATGTGATGCATGTTGGAACAGCATGTTAACTGTCTTCCATCCATTATAATTTAATAACCTCTGTTAAAGCACATCTGTTGTGATTATAGGAAATATGATGTTCTTATCATGCATCTCATAACATCATTTCAAGTATGTCTTGTATGTTGTAACATTGCCCCTATTGCGTCTTGTATGTATTATAACAAGTTAACATTTGCTACAATGGCTCCTTAATGTTGTGTTATGTCTTAAGTATGTCTTGACTGTTATAACAGCACCCTAATTACCTGTTCTGTTTATTATAACTGCTGTATAACATCTATTGTAATCTCATATCAGTTATATTATGTGTTGAATGTTATAAAACCTCTATCTGGAATCTGTGGTAATGTCTCAAGTTTTGCCTGTTTACAGCAGGACATTGTCAGTCTTTTGTAACCTTACATCTGTTTACCATTTTGTGAATATCACCTTAACATCATGTTTTATGTCTTGCATATTATAACCACCTAATTAGTTTTCATATCTATTATAACTGTTTATGTATTCTAATCTCATGTTATAACGACTCATTAACATGTTGAATGTTATAAAACCACATGAATATCATGCTTGTATAATAACATCTTGCTTATATCCGGCATAACGGTGTACTATACGGTGTACTCTGTTTATTATGACATCATAACATGTTTGTAACCTCACATCTATTAGAAACTGCCCTTTAACATCATGAATGTTATATTAGCTTCCTAAATGTCATGCCTGTGTTGTAACATGCATGTTGTACTTAAGAAAATGTTCTAACAGTGCCTTAGTTATGTTTAAGTTATGATGGCGAATAGGTTAAAATTGAGGTTATAACAGCTTAATATTATTTGTCTTTTATAGCATGGAAAAATGTGTATCTGATCACTAGTTTGTGTGTGTTGAACAGACGGCAGTATGAAGAAACACTCAGTTGGAGCAGGAAAGTCCAGAGAGAGGAGTCAGAGAGCCAGTTCAGACCCTCAGCTTAAAGAAATGTGTGCCAGTCAAGGACTGGAAGAGCCTGTAAGACATCAAACCCACACATACACACACTTTTTCACACAGACAGTGTTAACCTTTCTGAATTCCCCCAAAAAGACGAGAACATGAGTCACTTTTCTGCTCATGCCCTTAGACTTCATGCTTCACTTCATTGACGCGTCACTGTTTTGATAAACCCACTGGGTTATGTAACGACTCTCTCTCACTCGCATGCATTATTTTTCCTCTCTCTCTTAGGATAACCTTTCTTTACCCAGCTTGAATATGATCTGCTCTAGATTTCCAAATACAGAGGTAAGACACGTACAGTACTCCAGCTACTTCTGCACACCTATTACATACTTTTAATTGTATTTTCCAAGATGACCACGCTTAGTTCACTGAGACTGACAGAGGACACGTCTTTTTCACCTTGATTCAGACATGGTGGTTGTGTTGACTATAACTGGATAATAAATACGGCCCGTTCACTAATTGATAAAAAACTGTAATTGTTGGGGAATGACTATGCTACAACCGGAATGAAACGCATCAGAGTAGAATCAGTAGCTCTGTTGTAATCACGCTAACTCCTTTATGAGTGTTTCCAGTAACTGCATGGAGGGGGTCGTTTACCCCCCCCAAAAAAAAAAGTCAGTCATGGCCAGTCCATATATGTTTTCAGGTGTTGATGGTGTGGTTCTCATTGTCTCTCTGTTCCTGTTTTTGCAGTTCTCTGACCGGGTTCTCCTGCTTTCCCAGCAGCTCTACAGTCTGCAGGTAATATAATATGACTTCAACATTAATTTTATCATGAGGCTAACATGACCGAATTATACTGATGTGTCTGGGAAGGTTTAGAAACGTGACGGGCAAGATGTTTTCAGCTTGGCATGATTTTATGCTGTGTATAGTGTGTTAGAATGGAACTCTGCTGTGTGTCCGAGAACATCATTGAGGTGCTCTCGGTCCACTTCCAAGTGAGATTTATTTCAGTGAACAATCGATTCCACTTTGGATTGACCCAACTGCAGGAAGTGAATCAAGCATGCCGTGTGTTTCGGAAAGAATCACGTTCACTCTGATTTGGACTCGGAAAATGTACTAATAGGAGTGAAAGCATTCTTAGTGTATATACTGACAAATAGTACTGTTCTGTTGCACTTAAATGGGGGAATAAGTAGGAGATAAAAGTAACACTAAAGATGGCCTTCCAAAGAGGTCCACCAATTAAACCCATCTGTTTTCCCTCCTCTTCATCGTTGCAGGCGATTGTCGCTCAGCAAGACAGTGTGATTGAGCTGCAGCGGGCATCTCTTTGTTTGGCAGAGCGCCAGCGTGGCACAGACGTGCTCCTCGAGCAGGAGAAACAGAGGAACCTGGAGAAGCACCGTGAGGAGATGGCTCATTTCCAGCGCGTCCAGGCACAGCAGCAGCAGGAGCAAGAGCGTTGGGAGCGTGAGCGAGCAAGGCAGCTGAAACAGAACGAGGTTGAGCAGCTCCGGCTGCAGGAGCGAGAGGACATGTGCAGGAAGTTGGAGGACAGACTTGCCCAGGAGAGACAGGAGCTGCAGAACCAGAGGCAGAAATACCAGCAGGATCTTGAGAGATTACGAGAATCCACGCGGACTGTGGAGAAGGAGCGAGAGAAGCTCGAGCAGCAAAGGAAAATGAAGAAACGCAATCCAGCACCCAGCACAGCAACACCATATGGCCCTGACACGGTACAGGTGAGACAGGAGCAGAGACAAATGTCTTAAACACTTTTTCTGTTTGAGTTTTTTTCCTGTGTTAAGTGTCAAGTTATTCATTGGTAAATGCTTTTATACAAGTCAATAAAATTATAAACCGCTGAATCTGAAAAACATGTCTCTCGTAAGCAAATCTCTGCAATGCGGAGTCAGAAATCTGTTCAATTTTATTGTTTCAGATTTGTTTGAATTCATTTCTAGTATTGTAATATCTATATTTATCTCGTCTTCATTTTAGACGTGGCCGAATCCAAATGCCTTCCTGCTCATGATATGGGCTTCCTAAAAGGCTCTAATATAATGGTGTTAAGGCCTGTGTAGTGCACGAGATGCCTTGGAGTACACCATTTCTGGTTCATCCATAGGGAAAGAAATAAAAAGCCCATTCATTTAAGATCCTGTTGCAAAACAAATGCATGATTAATTAAAAGAAATAAATGAAAACAAACATGCTGCAACAAAAAAAGCTATTTGTTCCCTGAAGTCTTTTCCTACATCAGGTAACATGAGTCATCTTTTTTTGTTTGTTTGTTTGAATGCATAAATATTAGGAATTAAAAAAAAAAAATAGTATTTGAATTGTGACTTTCACTTGAATAATCCCTCTCACTTCTACCAAAGTGTATTCAAGACAAATTAATTATTTTAAATGAATTAATTTAATTAAATTATATCAGTATTTGATCCAATTGACCAAGAACACTTGCATGTATAAGGATTTTACAAAAATCTGGCAGAATATACAATCTTGCAGTATTGGCTATATATAATGTGTACACTGTGTTCCAAATTATTACACAAGTGACATGTCAGTATGAGTTCAGTAAAATGAGCATTTAGTGTTTCAAGGAAAATCTTAGTTATCTAAAAAGATATGAGAAATAAAACAGTCAATCTCGGACAGGTTTGTTAAGGAGTTTGCCAGGTGACCTTCGTTAAAAGGAAACCTACTTAAATATGTTGTTCCACATTGTTAAGCAGGTCCCAGTTCTCATTCAATATGGGGAGGAAGAAAGATCTTTATGAAGATGAAAAATGGAAAATAGTGCAATTTTTTGCAAAACGCATGAAAACACATCATATTTAATTGTAATAACAATGTATTTTGTGTTCGCTTAACATCCACATTGTAATATAATTGTTGGATTAAAAAAAAAATCTTAATCATACTGACTGTTAAGGACAACCGATCAAAAATGGCCTGTGCATAATAATTTGGTACATGGTGTATCGTGTAAAGGACATCTGTCTGCCTGAAAAGTGTTCAGATGTGAAAGCCCTTCAAAAGAATGCATTATTTAAAAATAAATAATTCTCCCCCCTGTTTCTCTGCCTTGTGCAGCTGTAGCACTTTTATTGTTCGTTGCTGTGTGTTGAAACATTAACTATGTACAGCAGTAGGGCAATATAACTTGTTCATGTGTGTCAGGCTGTAGTCATGGAAACGGTGTGTGCAGTGTAGCCTTAATTACTCTTTGCTATTTACCCTAACGACATTTCTATTACAGTCTTTACAGTTCCAAGATGTTGCGTTTTGCACAACTGTCACGGTCATTAACCCATTCAGTGCTGGATGAGTGACAAGTCGAAGCTGACAGTTGCTGTGAACGCTGTTGAATTCTCCAGTCTGATTGGTCAGGAGGGGTTAATGCGCTCGTTCTAATACATTATTGTTTCTGTAGTAAGAGCTCTTTCACTGGGGTTTGTATGGTGTCTGCCTCACACATAAATAGCTTTATAAAATGTGAGTAAATATTGATACGGCGACGTTTTCTGTGAAGAGATCTTTACTTGTTGACGGAGTCACCAGTGTCGGTGCTTTTGTAACAGTCAGAGGAAAAGCTGTAACTTTGGGTTTTCTGATGGGCGTTTACCACTTTGTGGTTTCTCGGTGACAGAATCTGCATTTTATTTCTTATTGACTTCAAGAGAATGAAAACGGAGAGATGTTGAGGGAACGACTGTTTATAGCTGCAAGCAAGAACAGGAACGGGCTTGTTTCATGGATATTCTGCAACATTTAAATAGAAAATGACATGCTCTTTAATATATTTCAGTTTGGGTTTATGGGCAAATTGCTCTGTTGTGTGTATGTGGAATAAAGCCTTTTGGGTTGGCAACACTAGTTCCTCATAAAACAATGGACAACTGCAATGGAAAAAAACGAGAAGCAAACCACCACAAAGTGTGTATGAAGAATCATTAAGGATATAAAGTCGGTGCTAAATAAATTTAGTTAATCATATAAACAACTGGTTTCAAACATTTTGTGCTTTGCATCCAACTTTTATTGTCTCTTTTTTTGTGTTCTTTTCCGGAACACATGGCATTTCTGCAGCGCTAGAGCTCTGTCTTTTGGCTCAGTTTAGCAGCTCACAATGCTGCAGACCAAAACACACTTCCTGCAGTCGAGTTTCTTTCTCACTGCAATCGAGTTCACTTGGAAGCGCTCTGAGAACACGGAGAACTCTGACGCTCTTGGACCCGGGAATGATTGCTGTGTTCTCACATGAGGCGGAGAACAAACCAGGGTTCCATTCAAACACACTGAATACTGCGTACAGCCTTACTCTCCTTTCTCCTCGCGTGTATTTTCTCACCCGTTTCGTCTTCTGTGCTGTAAGTGTAGAACCCACCTGAACAATAGACCACTGTGGCACTGAAACACTCCTCCATTTCCTGTCCCCCTCCCCCATCCCCCCCAAATCGCTTCTGAACTGAACTCGCCTTCTAACGGCTGGCTATCAGCTGAGCCGCTCGACCTGTCTCTGTGTAAACAGATCGCACAGTACAACACAAAGCCGCTTATTGTGTAGCGCATCATGGAGCTGCCAAGCTTAGATAACACACATTTTGTGTGTGTAATGGTACACTGAGATTTATAGGTTGCAGTTTATGACTGTGTATTTTGTGTGTGAGTATGGATGAATATTTAATCTGATCTAATCCTGTTGTCACACATCTCCGGTTCTGTTTTCTCCTTCTTTCTTCTTTTCAATAAACGTGTGTAAATGTGTTTGCACTTGAAAGAAGGAAATGACAGTTACCTGTTAGGATGTTTCACCGGATTTTAAAAGCTTTGATAGATCATTCATCCATCACTTGAAGTGCCAATATGTGAGGAAGAAAATGCCTTGTGCTGTTCTAGGAAAATAATCAGTGTGGTGACAGCATGGTGTGATGACGCAGAGTTAATGTTGCCACCATGAAATGAAATATTTTCCCATAACTGCACATCCTGAAGTGTTTTATTCTGCTTAATCCTCAAGAATATGCCAGCAATTTGTGGTTTATTAACAATTGATCGTTTCATTTCACGTTGAAAGACACATGTTCCTCTAATCATGTACATTATATTAGTTATAAACAGTCATTCCCTCACCAGCCTTTCATTAGTCTCTCTCTTGAAATTAATAGGACAAAAAACCTAGCTTGTGCAATAGATTTACAATTACACCTCTGACTGTTAGAAAGTGCTGACACTGGAGACTCCTTCCATAAATGTTAAACATTTCCATACAGAAACCCCAACCTTATATAAAATATAGTTATAGAGAGATATAGATGGATCTAGATACTTATAAAGAACAAACTGTGATTGAGCTGTTATTTGTATTAGAATAAGCGCATTAATATAAAGCTGTGAGTGGGAAAACACCAGTCAAATGCTGTCTATGTAATAAATGAAAACCGAGTATTTGTACCTTCCAGTTTATTGCTCTGGTATGTTATTATACTAATATTATGATACTAGCATGTTTAAATGTGACATGTCTTATGCAGAATTTGTTCAGCTCCTTATGTGTGTGCTGTTTTGTGAATAGCTTCAGGAATGGAGGTGTCGTGCAGATGATTATCGAATCAACGCTGGCCGTTGGAAATTAAATTAAGCCGTTAGTGATGTCGAGCACAGTGAGCTTTATTGACGGTTGGTACATGATTAGGGGCTGAAAGTAAACACTTCATGTGCTGGATGTTTACAGTCGTCCTATGACTGTCGGGTCAGGAGTGTTTATCCCGGATTAGCTTTGGCCTGTTTGCAGAATGCAAAGAAGTAACATGTATTTTGAAGAAATCTTGCAATGGCAACTAAGTAGGGAATAAAACACGCCATGTCATGCTGTTCTAGAAAAATAATTAACGATGGTTGAAGATGGATGGATGGAGTACATCCCCATGTTTTATTCTTCTTATACTGAAGTACTGTTCCAACAAATTCATTTTAGTATTTATTTTAAAAAGTGATCCTTTTTATCTGTTTATAGTTATAATTAATGTTGTGGAACATCCACAAAACAAGTTATTTCCTGGGGCAGTGGTGGATTGTCGGTTAAGGCTCTGGGTTACTGATGGGAGGGTCGGAGTTCAAGCCCCAGCACTGCCAAGCTGCCACTGTTGGGCCCTTGTGCAAGGCCCGTAACCCTCTCTGCTACAGGGACGCTGTATAATGACTGATCCTGTGCTCTGACCCCAACCTCCTAACATGCTGGGATATGTGAAGAAAAGAATTTCACAGTGCTCTAATGTGTATGTGATTATTAAAGGCTCATTATCACTTACTGTATAGCCACTATATTCAGATTTATGTTTATTTTTTAAATTTTATTATTATATAATGGTAAGACCAACACAGGCCAGTCCAATACATTTGCTTTGATGTGTTATAGGTTTGGAGTTACGAATCAGCCTTGATCCATTCTTTGCCTTAGCTACAATTTCTCGTGTGTGTGGGCTAGTCAGGGCATGTTCACACCTTATCAAAGCATCAGTGTAATTCTCCTCAGCGTGTGTGAGACAGTGTGTATATTGTGGTGGTATCATGCTTGCAGGGTTTACAGTCCAACTGAACGAATTGAGAAAGGCATTGTGTATTTAGGAAATGAGGATTTATGATCAGGCTTATCTTTGTTTAATTGCGGAAGCGATAAATGAAACTTTCACACATGTTCATGCTGTACAGTAGCCATGAGATTTAACAAGATTCTCACAAAAGTTTAAACTTCACCAGAATCTTCTTATTACAAATAATTATTTCGGATGTTTTGTCTTCACTTCTGTGTGAGCTATTTATTTGTGTTTTTGGCATCCACCTCATTATTGAACAATGGACGTTAGTGAATTATTTAGCATGAGTGATTACAGATAAGAAGACGTGAAGGAGGCGTGGCCTCTGCAGTCAGTAATGGTAAAAATGGGCTTAGTGTCTGTCATTTTCATTGAAGGTGGGTGTGGCCTCTGTGCTGTCCATCCCATTGGAGATGGTTCATCTGTGCATCAGTTCTGTTGTGGGTGGGCGTGTCCTCTGTGCCTCAGTTGTAGTGAAGGTGTGGCCTCTGGGCATCAGTCCTCTGTACTGGTCAGTCACATTAAAGGAAGCATAGCCTCTGTGTTGGTCAAGGAGGCATGACTTCTGCATCAATTTCTCAGTTTAGAAGGTGTGACTTTGGTACTGTCAGTCGCATTGATGGTGGGTGTGGCTACTTTATTGTCCGTGGCATCAGTTTCCCAGTAAATGTGTCTGCATATACATTTATGGCATTTGGCAGACACACTTATCCAGAACAACTTACATATATTTCATTTATACATCTGAGCAGTTGAGGGTTAAGGGCCTTACTCAAAGACCCAGCAGTTTGGCAGCATTGGTATATGAACTCGCAACCTTCTGATCCAACATCTTGACCACTGATCTACAAGCTACTACTGCCCACAGTCTACATATTGGTCCTATTGAAGGTGGGCGAGGCTTCTCGCGCTTCAGAGTTAACAGTGAGTCATATTGTATCCCACAGAACCGGCTTTATTGTAGTGAATCGTTTCTTCCTTTTTGATAGCATGATCTAATTATATGAGAAGTGGAAGGCACTAAACACTTCTGTGCTTATTCTCCTAACACTAACCTTCATGTTTCTTTTCCCCTCCTGGAATTATGATCGTATGATTCTGTATTATTACTGTCTCTCCAACGTAGTTTCATTTCACTGAATCTATACACTCATCTCAGCCTCAAAAACTCCCCTCATTTTCTTTCCAAGGAATGTGTTCTGCTCATGTTGAGTCCTGGTTTCTGTGCGAGAGGGGAAAAACCTCTAAGGTAGGTATTTATCACCAGGGTTTAAGAGATAGCTGTTCAAAGGGAACTCCGCTGTTTGTGGCCAGTGGGCCTGAAATAAGTTTGCAGAAGGAATTTGGTAAAGTGTGAGCACTGGAGGGGCTGCAGCGTGTAATTTACTTGTCAGAAACCTCTTGTTACTGGTTCACAGCCAGCTTTAATTGTTTGGGTGATGTCAGTCAAATGTTTTTGTCCTCCCCATTTTCTCATCCTGTCTTTTCCCCCTGTGGAAAGTGTATACATACACAACGGCACTTTGAGAGAGCGAGGAAACAATGGAGCATCTGTGTGAAGAGAGACAGGAGTGTTGGGAAAGTTTGCTGTGCTCTGCAAAAGCAGACTCACCCCTGAGGCAGATCGCAGGGCGCGCAAGCTTTGAAGCATTTTTCTGTTTTTGTTAGTTAATAAGGGAGTTTTGGTCACAGTGCGGCAGCCCGAGGAAGCATCACAGCTGGGAACATCTACTTCTACAGAGAAATAGATTTATTATATGGATGTCATATTTATTAGCATGCAGGGGTTTGAGTCCTCCATCTGCAACAGGATGTCTGTGAAGTCAGGGTGATGAAAATGGATTCGGGGGGGACAAGTAATAAGCAGTCCATTGATGGCATAAATTGAAACTTCACATTTGATAAAATAGGTACTGTGTTTAACACAAAATACTGGTTTTGTAATCAATCAGGAATGTCCTGGAAGCTTTTATTTAACCATGTTTGTGTTGGTTGTCGCCATATGCTGCTAGCAATGAACATCCTCGTGCTTGAGTTGTGTATTCTGGAGTTATGGTGCACAGGGCAGTATCGGCGCGCATTAAAAATGAACTCAAATTGCTGTGAATTGCTTCACGAACTGTAAACGCTGCTGAAAGAAAGTGGGAGTAGCTCAGTGCTCGCAGCAGAGAACTATTCCCTCGTGTGCACCAGTTTCTCTGCATCTGTATTTCTCCCTTTGATATTGTCAGAGCACAGTTTGCAGTCCGCTTTGCCATGGCTAATTGTGAAATATGTTCAGATCCTTCTAATTTCGTAACGTCTGTTCATTAGTGTGATGCTAGGCTTACATCTGGCATTGGATGGTGGCATCAGTAAATTTTTGTGTGTGTATGTGTGTGTATATGTGTGTGTGTGTGTATACGTGTGTGTTTTTTACACACACACATATATATATATGTGTGTGTGTGTGTGTGTGTGTGTGTGTGTGTGTGTGTGTGTGTGTATATATATATATATATATA
>JAOUWY010000003.1:13628292-13639725 GCA_025728095.1 Prietella phreatophila
GTAATGCACGTCCATAATACGATTAAAACAGGAGTACTCCACCTGTCTTAATTCGATTAGAGCTTACTTAGATTATGTGTTTACGTGGTAGTTTCTTAATCAAAGTATGGCCATAATTATATTAAGAGTGGATTACTGTTGTCCATGTAAACGCAGCTATTGAAATGGTGACTTTTCTGTAAGGAATAATGTGTTCATTTAACATTTATGGAAGGAGTCTCCAGTGTACGTGCTTTGTAACAGTCTGATAGATGTAACTAAGTTTTTTGTAACTTTTTTTTCTCCCTATGGTTTGTGTATTATTCTCCTATTAACGGCACAGCTTGTTGTATTTTTACAGCAAGAACTGTGTGTGTAACGTGTATGAAGCACTACGCTGACGATGTGTGCGTGTTCTTACTTAGGAAGCTCCAGAGTCATGATGCCTTTTGGCTCGGCCTCCACACTTTTACCCCAGAACTTCAGCTTGGGGTAGATGGATCCATGGAAAACAAAGTCTTTTTCTAGGCCCTCAGCGTGGAAAGCACTAACTGGAGGATGATGACTCACCTGTTCCGAGATCACCCGGAAGCCCAAATCCTCTCTGAGAATGGACCAAATTGGGGATTTATATAAGAATAAATGAGTGTTCCTGAGGCAAGTAACAGTTCATTATTAACTTCAGTGGGGTCAGAAAGTGTTCAGACCCCTTTAGATTTTGCACACTTTGTTATATGTTTAATTTTAAATGAACTAAATAGTCCATTAAACAATTAAGCACGGCTTGAACACGGTCAGTCAGTGCTGGTGTGTTTTTCATTTACCTGATGAGCTCATACGTCTCCCCCAGCAGGGGATTAAAGGGTTTCCCAGTCCTCTCCCACTGAGACGCCACTGCAGACACTGCAAACGCTGCTACACACTAAGACACACACACACACACACACACACACACACACACACACAAACTACATAAAGCACTATGCATGTTATTTTACTATACCGTCAGTACAGTATCTAGTATTTTGTTAGTACGTATGGGAATTAAACATTCATAATCAAAATTCTAATTCAAATTTTTTTTGTCACACACACACAACCGTACACAGTGCGACATGTAGTGAAATGCTTTTTATGGCTGTCCATGGCATAAAATAAAATTTACATAAGAGTTAGAAAAAGGTAACTTTTTTATTTTTTATTAAAAATTTAAATTTATGTAAGGACATAAAGATTGGTGGCAGCAACAGTCTGATTATAATTGGAATAAAGTGCAGAAATGAGCAGCCGTTTTGTGCAGTATAATGTTGTGCAACATTCAGCTGAGGTAGTTGTATTGAGGTAGTTATATATATAAATATAAATAAATTTTAATTGATATACAGGATAAAGTAGATACTGAGGATGCTTGAATAGAAGGAATGTAGGCGGTGTGGGTGCCGTACTTTACATGTTGGATTAAAATACATAGTGAAAGTAACATGAAAATGGACAGCTATTATGAGAGAATCTCACAATCTCCTTTTTTGTTTTATTAATTTATTATCAGAATTCAAGCTCCAACTATGAAAAAGGTTTTTGTGTGCTAGTATTTTAAATGAGGAATGTATGTGCTATTTTAATGTTTTCATTATTCTGCACTAGCATAAGAATTCAGCAACAGAAACAGGATAAATTTCCCCACCCACCTACCTTTTGAGCCCATGATAATGATCACGATGACATTAGCTCATCAGTGTGTTTAGCATCGCTGTGCATGAAATCACTAAACATTTTACAGTTTGACCAGATGGACATGGATGTATGGTTTTGTATCTGACATCCCATCTAGCGGATGCTGCATTTAATCCTGCAGATGTACATACAATACAGTGTGTGTGTGTGTGTGTGTGTGTGTGCGTGCATGTGTGTGAACAACGTCCTGTGTCAGACATACACCAGGCCCCTTTGCTTCAAGCTATAGTGCACAAAAATTTTATACTTACTTATTACACGTTTATATGCAAGTGCATTTTCTCACTAAATGCTAAGGAAGTAACATAACAATGGCAAACACTATCAAATACCTGAGTGAGGAAAGCAATTCTTGTAAACATTATCTAATTATTCATTCATATAAATAATATGGATATCAGCATCAATTACTACCATATAGGTGGTATTTCACAAGTTTATTTATACTTTTCCAACTTGAAACATGCACACCTATTATTTGTACAAACTATGTATTTATTAATTACATTCTGAGTAATTATTGTACTCTATTGCCATTTATTGCTGTGTAAATCCGCAAATACATATTTATCTTTTAAATAGAAGGCAATTAGTTACTGTAAAAAAAAGAAAGCTACTAAACGAAACATTGCGCTGAGGAAAAAAAAAACCTTTAAACTGCACTAGATATTTCTAATGGATTCTAATAGGCTTTACGTAATGATAGTTTAATGAAATGTGTTGTTGATGACACATGTAATCGTTGAAATGGTTTTCTGAGACTTTTATTTAACATTTATGAAAGAACTCTCCAGTGTCACTATCGCTTACTTGGAATTTGTGCTTTGACTAATGTAACTGGATTTTACAAGTTAACTGCTGATTCTTCATATTTACCTTCATTCTCTCGATGGGGTCAGTGGAGTCGTTAGCCTGCTGGATGAGATAAGTGTGCTCCATGTACTCTGTGAGTCTCTGTAAGAAGCTGAGCGGCTCGTTGAAGATGACTGGCATGGTGATCTTAGACAGCTCCTAAAGAGTCAGAGACAATGTTCAGGTTTGGGGTGAGATTATGGAATATTTAACAAAAAACCCACACATGTATTGTGCTTTATAAGCTTTAAAGTCAGGGTGAAATTAACATGCAACTCCAAAACCATGCTAACATAAAACTACACAGGATTCCAAAGGTAACCTGATTAATGAAAGAGTCTTAATTTTGTCAACAAAAGTACAGACAGAAATGCTTGTTGACATATGGGTTTGGAATTTCCTCAACAATCTAAAAATAGCTTAAATAATTTTATTCTCATGTTCTCATTCACCTATGCCTTATTGGGATCAGGTGCTATTTATTAATAACCAAAAAAACATCGCTAAAGGAAACCCTTCAGGAATCTGACAGAAACAATTAAAAAAATTAGCAATTTATTTTACATAAATAACCATTACAGGCTTTCCTAATAGTTTGCTGTTGTTGTGCTTTAGTAGGGCAGAGCTGCTGAAAAACATTCAGGAAAAGATCAAACAGAAATCTTTTCAACCTGAACATGTTACATATTATGGGTCTGGAACTGTGCTTTTTTAAAATGAGATAAAAATTAGATGGAAAAAATTGGAACAGTGATGAAAACTATGACCAAAAATGTGCTATGAAAATATGACAAACTACAATATTACCACAGAAACAACTCTCTCTGTGGCTGGAAATCTGAACGTATTCCTATTAATTCGTACTCCAAACTTGTTTGTCTGGACTAGAATAAATGATTGTGATGTGACTAAAGCGGGAGAAAAATTAAGGGGCAAATTGGTACAAAAACTTAGAAATTAGAAAACTGTGAAAAATAAGCACTGTAACTAAATAACTCAATAATTAAACATATTAAGTAAGTAATAATAAACTTTCTGTCATGCTGTTATTGGAAAATAAAAGCAGAGTTACCATTACCACACTAAAGTTGTCCTAAAATAGCATACTTCAGTGTTTTATTTCTTTTATACCACATCAGTTTGTCAATGATTACAACGTCATCATTTTTATATATTATTCTGAGTTTAACACAAGAGACTTGACCTGTTTATTAACTTATATTAACCTGTACCACCCTGTAACTGTCCTGTGTTTGTTGTATTTTAAAAACAAGGCTGTTAAAATGAGATCACTAAGTTCAGTGTTGTACCATTCCAATGCACTTTCTCAGTATACTCCAGATGCTGAAGTTGTTTCTGGAAAACATGGGTGCCGGCAAACTTGTCCTGAAGAACGGAAACAAGAAAAAAACAAACAAAAAAAACCATACATTTAATAGGATGTTCTCTGAATGGATATTTATGTTTTATCAAAAGATTGCATTGCTAGCAACCAAAAATGTGGACTAATACTACTATAGTGTTGCACAAAAGATTTTTAAGTCATTAACACACACATTATCACAATATGCAAAGCATTTAAATAAACCACAATTTTGCGCTGTTTTCTTAGAGCTTAAAGATCATTTCCTGTAAATGTATTTATGTTTCATGACATTGGTATGATCCAAAACCTTTGTTAAATTAATGCCTGCTAGGACAGTATGTTTTAATATATATCGTAAGGAATATTATAGTATCTGTGACATTTTAGTTCATAGCATGCACTCATAAATGTTATTATTAGCACTTTTCCACTAGTATGGCACTATAATGTTGCTAATCCGAATCCAGGACCCTGAGCATGAGAGTACAAGAGTATATTAAAGTTGTCAAACAAAGCCATTTTCAATACTTAATAGTGCCCGAGAAAGTACAAGGAGTTTTTCTGACACGTGAAGAGTTGGTGACTGATTGATGAAGGTTAGTTTCTGTTAGGATGAAGGGTTCCTGATTAATTGGTTAATACAATAACATAATTGGTTGGTAAAATTCCAAAACTCTTTGGTATGGAAAAAAGCAGGTCTATAGCTAACGTTTCATTAGAGTGTGTGGTGATCTCAATATCAATACCAAATTAGCATATTTATCAAGCTAAATATGAGTGATAAATAAATAAATCTTTGATCCTAAGATAAATTTCCATCCTTACAATAATAATGAGCGAGCCTAAACATTATTGTGGGAAAATAATAAATCATATGATAATAATATGATAACTGTAATGTTCTCATAAAGCACCGGAAGAAAGACATTTGAAAAAAGACTGTCATTCTCAACTATATCTAGCTTTACCTCCATCTTTCTCAGCAAGAAAAGGGCAACCAAACTCAGCACAGGTACTTACACGCTATAAATGTGTATGTTAGAACCCTGTTAGGAGCACAACTGGGTGATTTCCAATACATGTGTGAAGAGTAATTAAAATCTATTCTCCTAAAACAATAAAGGAAGTGGAATGGAAGCTGGGTCGACTTGACCAACTAAGACACAGAGACAAAGCTTGTCTAGACAGGAACTGTCAATCACCTAATAAATGATTTACATCTTATTTGAACCACGTCTTGCGTTTCAGCTGTATGCATTAAAAAGTATGTTTAGCTTGATCAGATTATTCCAGTTATCCAAGAGAAATATTAAATAGAAAGAGAAATTAAAGAGAAATTAAAGCCTATAAAATGTTTTTATTTAATTTCTTGTCAGTATTATACACTGTACCTGGCTGCTACTGCAATAACTTCTATGTCCATATTTGGTAATATAAGCTAATCGGCTGAATAATAAGTCATGGCATGTTATGTTTGTATTTAAACCATTTTTAAACTATACTGTTACTCTTTGCCACCTATCTGTTATATCTGACAGCTCCACACTAAAACTGTGTACTGGTAGGCGCTACGCCGTCACTTACTGTGCCTACTGCCCTGTTTTTGTAGTACTGTACTGTCTTGTGTTGTTAGCACACGTCTGCACATGCACTTTATGTAAAATGTGTAGATCTTATTTAGTTCTGTGTTGTCTCATGAGGTTAGTGTCTTGTGTTACGTAGAACCATGATCCTGGAGGAACATTGTGTACTGTATCAGCTAGGCTGAAATGGTTGAAATGACAATAGAGCCACTTGAACTTGAACTTGAGAAAGGAAATATGGCTTTACAAGGCCAGTGATTTCAAAATTAACCCAAAACCCATAGTCCAAAAAATAAAATACTTACATGGAATATTTAATGGATGTTTACTGTTTCACAAAATAGAGAATGGATTAGGGGTTTGCACAGACTGCTCGAGTATTGCATAAAATCCTTGTACTGTGGTATTGTGAGTAGTGCTGTGTCAATGACAGTTTTCAGAGCCATAGGTTGCGTATCACTATCCAGTCATAATCAGCTAAAGTCAGATCAGAAGTGTCGGCTCAAAGAGGCTAATCCGGACTCATTTTGGATCACAAAAGATTGGACTTGAATATGGCGGATAAACCGCCCAGATGCTGATGTAGACGTGGCCTCCTCAATCCATCAATAAGTTGTATAGTAGCACTACTTGTATTGTTCTCTGCTAGATATATTGCTTTGCTTATTTGTAAGTCGCTTTGGATAAAAGCGTCTGCCAAGTGAATAAATGTAAATGTACGAAACTCTCTCAGTTCTCGTAGAAATGCTCTCAGTTTCAGAATCAACAATTTCAGCTGAGATACCAGCTCATCCACATGAGTGCATTTTCAGAATTGGTCCCTAAATAGTGTGATACCCAGATTTATTGTTTTGTACATTTATTGCCCCATGGTTAACATATGCATTCATAATTAACAGTGTAGTCTAAACAGCTGAAGCTGGAAATGTTTTTGTAGCATGTGTATATGCATGCAATGGAAGGTTTGTGTTTTTAAACGTTCATGTCATGTCAAAAATGTTTTGATACTGTAAAAATACAGTAAAACACCCTAAAAAAAAGCCATGTTTTAAGTACAGAAAAAAAAGTTGACCACTTTTTTGAATTACTCATAGACTAAAAAAGTAGGAGTCATCCCCTAAGCCCTTTCAGGCTTAGTCAAAAGAAACATGTATAACAATTATTGCTTTACTTTAAATAATGTTTAGAAGAAAATACTATTAATAACAAAATTAGTATTATTATATAACAATAGAATTAACACAATTGATTATATTAATTGATAATATTAATATTAAAAGTGATTTTTGTTAGAAGATATTCTTTAAAATATCTTTTATTTAGAAGTATTTTATCCAGTTCGATAGTTATGTATTTTTGGCCATTCTCTTGAAAGGTGGAAATAATTTTGGACTCACGGGCAAAGTATTTATTAGTACACACAGACAAAGATATCATGTCCTTGTATGGGGCACTCTGTTATCGCCTTTTCAGTTTTCATAGATTAACTGAAAAGTTTAAGTTACTAGCCGGTACGTTTGGCCGCTTCATCAATCTTTCAGGGTTTCGACGTGAGCTCCTCCTCTGGCGCACCCCAACTAAATTATTTATTTCAACATATGACCAAAACAAAACACAGCGAAAGGGGAGACGGTGATAAAAAGCTCAAGTTATACAAAACATTACTTTAAAAGTTTTATTCGCATAGTCACAGTAATAGTAACATAGTAATAAATGAGGAATTTTGGGATCATACCTGGAGCAACTTTCTTGTCTGTCATTTTATGCTATGAATTTTTTCACCATGTTCATTACTCACCTGTGTTTTTTGGTTCGACTGGGTTTGGCTCCTTCATCCTCCTCCTCTTCATCACCACGCCAATCCTCCTGGGACATCGTCCCTCCGGTGAGACAACTCGGCACACTATAATAGAGCTCTGACCTGCCCTTGTCCCCTTCCTTGAACGAGCAGCTCAACTCTAGGCAGTTATGCGAATGCTCAGAGTCAGAATCTATAGCACACACACACACACACACACACATAGGACAGACTAAGGAGAGAAGCTGCCATCAAGCTACCTGATGAAACCAGAGAAGGGGATCGGGTGGCTTTTAAAGGAGCCGAAATGCTAAGATGAATGAAGCTGCACACTAAACACTCAGTAAATGTATTTACTTACAGCACAAAAAAAAGAAGTTGGAATCAACTGTATTTCTTTAAGTGCTGATCAGTTTACTGAAGTCGCAGATGTGCTTCTGAAAAACCACAAAAGCAGCCGATAGTTCTGCTGCATTGCATCATTAATGAAACTAGAAACAATGGTTGTTGCTCCTCAAAGTACTCATGCAGTATTTATAGTATGCAGTCAACTCTGTAATTATTGACACCCCTCACGAAATGAGTGAAAACACATATATAACACATGTCAATGATATTATGAGTTCAAACATATGGACAAATCTCACCCTGGGTTCACACTAGAAAGAAGCAAAGTGAAAGGTTTATTGTTTATATATGGGTGAGAAATGGAGCCTTGATTTCAGCCACAACTTTGCAAACGAGATTTTCTCGATTCTTTGCAAATTAGTTTTGACACTGTAAAGCTACAAAATACAAATGACTCGCTCAAATGATTCCCCGGACCAATCCTATGGCACATTTGGGCTGACATTTCTTTGGTTTCCTACTCACAACTTTAGTTCTTACCTGCAATTATTTCCTACAAAAATGCAGAAAATCTTATCCTGTCATATGTAAATGTGTATAGAGACATCCATCCATTCTTGTTCTTCATGGGGGAGCCTAGAGCCGAGAGCGCGGGACACCCTGGACGGGATGAGGCAGCCCATATTGTGTGAATGTGTGTGTGTGCAATGGGCAGCCCTGCAATAGGTTGCCCATTGCACGCACACACACACACACACGCACACACACACACACATTCACACAATATGTGCCAACAAATCTTTATTTTTCCTCATGATGATGGATGATGATGGGATTTTACACATATGCAACCTTATATTTGTATTCCAGAGAGACTGAGAGTAATATAGACCATTCTCAAGGATAACAAACAAGCCTCCAGAGTCACCGGATTGGAGTCACTCACATCAAGTGTTCCTGTGATAAGCTTCGGCTCCACCTCCGCCCTGACCAGGATAAAGCCCTTACTGAAGACAAGATTTTTAATTTTTTTGCATATTCTCTTGAAGGATGCAAATACTTTTTGAGCTGACAGGATAGCACTTATTGGTAAATGACTGCTTAAAAAAATTAAGGAGCACTAACAGGATAAGGCATCATAGAAGTCATCCTCGCTGAGAATGGCACTGCGGGGAGATGAGCATCGAACCACAGACCGCTCCAGCTCATGATGCTCTGTAGCCAAAGTCTGCAGAGCCTCCGACAGGATCTTATTCTTCTCCACTTCCTGTTCCAGCTTCAGACTGCGTGTCTACACACACACACACACACACACACACACACACACACACACACACACACACACACAAAATAGACAATTTTAGACATTTTCTACTATATAAAATTCTGAAAATGGCAGGCATTACTGAAATGAAATGCGTTTCTTTTGCAGGTATCACACCCAATGTCTGGCATCTTAAACGTTTAAAGGTTTAAGCATTTAAAGATTTTTCCACTTGACGACACCACTTCAACCTCTACATTTATGACCTCAACTCTTGGTGGAAAAACAATATTTCTGTCAAATTTTAAAGTTTAAACAGGAAATGACATTCTCACATATTATCTGCAACATCCAGACACACTGTCGCATCACCGGAGGTAAAAATAAATTAATCAGTCACTCATTGCATGAGCCTCATTGTTGTCTCTTCACTCCTTTGATCTGTGTTCAAACTAACATTGCTGGTGAAATAATCACTGATTCATTCACTCACTTCTGTTATGTTAGATCAATTTCTAATTATTGAACATTTTAAAATTTAAAGCACCCATCTCTGTTTTGAAGAAGATATGATGGGGCAACATCACTGACATTTTGATTGATTACAAACTAATTACAAACTGAACTGATTAAACTTATACAACTGTATGTCATAATGAAACAGATATAACAACTTGATAAAAATCCATAAAATCCTGAAAAATCACACTTTGTTTTTAAGCCTTTCTATCAGTACACTGCCGTTCCATTTGGAAATCGACTTCTTATCAGTACAAACAAATGAATTATTTTATTGCCACAAGTCTGTTATAAGATTAGCCAGAACACTGTTGGGTTTCTGTGTGTAGAGTACAGTGTAGCTGCTGGTGAGTAGGGCAATGGGAAAAGGGAGGGATGTGAGCCCCCTGCTGGACAAACAATTCACTTCTCTCCATAATAACACTACCTAAAACTACAACCTTTTTTATAGTAAAACAGCAGATACAACTACCACAATAACATATTAACATATAAACCTAGTAGGCTTGGTAAAATAAAAATAATAATAATAAAAAGAAAAAACCTAACATGTACTTATTAAAAATGGCAAATTATCAAAGTCCGGAATGTCTACTTTTATATTAAGAGCACCTTTGAATTTCATCATTGATTAAGATAAACTATGATTAATTTCCTGAATGATCTGATACAGCAGAAGCAGACTGTCATGTTCCAGTACACTCATTTGGAAACACAATCCTTCGGGTATCATGTAACTGGCAACCCTTTGCAAAAACATGCACTGACAGACCTGATGGACTTCCATCACTGCTGGTGTCTCTTACACACAGGGTAATACAAGGACAAGGTCACAAACATCACTCGCCTCCAGCACACACCCATCTCTGCTGTTTCAATCAAATACTGTTTATGGTTTATTGCAAAAGTTTACAAAATGAAAAAAATTGCTATCTATAGCAAAAAGATTTTTAGTGTGTTCGATTTAAGACATTAATTACGTTTATAGTACAGCTCTGTTAAATTCTCAATTCTGATTGGCCGTTATCCAACTATCCACATAAGTGGGTTTGAAAAATGTATAATGGTTCATATGGTTTCTCAGTCACATGACAAGCTGCGGCTTTTGTGTCTTAAATGAGAACAGGAACTAGCTTGTTTCATGGACATTCCACAGCATTAACTGTAACTTTAAATGAATAAAAAGTATCACATGTCGTTCTTTAATAAATCAACTTGATTTAATCACAGCATGTTAATTATTTTCCTATAACAGCAGTATCTCACTGAAGAACTATACGTTCAGTGACACACTGTTGCCTGAGATGGGTTAGCACTTTTTTGCATATTTTCTTAGATTCAATGTTTTAAAAAATGTATAAAGGCACCACAATCATGGAACCCACCCAACTAAATAATATTTAAATTAAATCATTTATAATAAATTAGACATTAAATACATTTGACTATAAATATATTTAATTATATTTAAAATATATTTAAATAATATATATTAAATATTAAAATGTTAAAAAATATAATAAATTTAAAACAAAGTAATTTAATTATTTTAAAAATATAAAAAACAATAATATTTTGAATATTTAAAATAGTTTGATTATGTTCTTAAAATATATATGTACTAAGAGTACATAAAGTGGCCCGTGTAGATTTTTTTTCTACACAAGAGGAAACCCCGGGATGCAAAAATGCAGCTACATTTCCACAGCTTGCACACTGTCATCTTTCCCAACCCAGGGATTTTCTCTTTTAAGCCCTTTGAAAAATTTTAGCAGTCAAGGGAAACTGACATGGTGTCACGCCACGGCGACTAGAGGTCGCTGTGGCGCACATGCGCGGGACCACGGAAGCAACAGGTGCAACCAGTTGGGACTAAATGAGATGTCTATTTAGACGCCAGGGTTGGAGAGCCTGGCGTGGGTTATTGAATGTGAATACATGTGTAATGAGATATCTATGTGTCTAGCGGCATTAGTTTATACGTTTGAAT
>JAOUWY010000003.1:13672886-13684433 GCA_025728095.1 Prietella phreatophila
AACGTGCTAACCACTAAGCCACTATGCGCCCCCATTTCATTTAGTATTGAAGATATATGTATGCGAGTCATTTAGACAACCGCTTTTAACATGCCCACCATTCTGTGAAACTGAGGTATCACTTTTACAACATTCGATTTATTATTGTTAAAAGTAATGCAACTCGTGCTTTTCATTTGAGATACACTCAGTAGCCGGATTTTTAGGAACCCCATTTAAAAATGGTAAAACTGTGTGATCTGAGCTGCTGAGATGCTTTCCTTCTCACCACAGTTGTAAAGAGTTGAGCTCTCTCCATGTGATTAGATATTGCGGTTGTGGTGCAGAGCGGGTTGTCCACTAATCGTAGGGTTGGCGGTTCGATTCCCGGCCTGGGTGACTCCACATGCCGAAGTGTCCTTGGGCAAGACACTTAACCCCAAGTTGCTCCCGATGGCAAGTTAGCGCCTTGCATGGCAGCTCTGCTACCATTGGTGTGTGTGTGAATGAGTGTAAAGCGCTTTGGATAAAAGCGCTATATAAGTGTGCCATTATAGATATTTGTGTGAAAGACTAGCTGTATAGGGCTTTCTAATAAATTGGTTGGTAAATATATATTACAGTAGGTGGTCAGTGTCTGGAGAGCATATGAGACTCCTGGGCTGAATCTTTGCCCCGCCCCTGCTTACTGGACTCTTAAATAGCAGCACAATGCATAAAATCATTCAGCTATGCAGCAAGAGCTTCAGTTAATGTTGATCAGAATATGAACACCAGAAAAATCCTAAACGTGAGATTTGAAACAAATAAATAAAATAAAATGTTTCCTCTATTACTAATACCGCAATATAACATACATTAATGATGTACAAAAATTTTTGCTACGTATGATTGATATATATTTTTTTAATTCCTTTGTCATATTAATTTATTTTATTTTAAAGGGTGCAAAAATACACTCGCTCACATTGAAAATGTCATCAAAACATTTTTGACTAGAGCAGTAAATGGGAATCCACTGTTCAACTCGAGGAATATTTATGCGCCTGCTGTGTGGTGTCTGAGGAACGTAAATAATGGCCCCCTTTGTTAGGAGGTGGAGTTTGGACAACATTGCTTCCATCTTATTGTGTGCAGAGTAACAGCTTTCACCTGCTACGAACATGATGGTAGGATTTTCTTAATTCTATTACATGTAAGATTTTTAGTGCGTCTGCATTTTGAATGTTTTATTTTAAAAGGATGTATTTGACTTGTTTTGTGGGAATGCAGTCTAACAGTTTTACTGACTCTCTAAGCGAGAGACTTTTAAGCCTGCTGCGTCTAAGAAAAAGCCAATCTCCAGCCGAGCACTGAAGAAAGAGACATCGTCACTCAGCACGAGACTTCAACAGTCAGAGGTATGAGAAGAGATTATAATTATACATATGTAATATATAAAATGCATGTTTATTGAAAATTAAAGTTGTATTAAGTCTGGGTGACATGATTCTATATGATGATATTGATATAGATGTGTTGTACAGTACTGTATAACAGTCACGATACTTTGAATATCATGATATCGTCAGGTTTCAGTGTTTTTATTATAACTCCTATTCTTACACACTATATTAAATACTAGATTATTTAAAACTGCTGTTATACCTTACTTTAATTTACTCTCATTTTCCAGTGTCAGAGCTTTGTAACAGTAATACAGGCAAGTCTTTAGGACAGAGGAGTTCACATTTTGGGTTACTTGGTAACATTAGGAGAGAGAAAAAAGAGAGGCTGGTGAGGGAATGACCGTTTGTAGCTGTTCGTGTAAGTGAGAACAGGACCTAACTAGTTTCATGGACATTAAATGGATAAAAAGTATGCAATGTTCTTAATGCATTAAAAGTGCTCATCATTGGCAGATTGCAGCAGGAAAATCTGCTGTAGGAAAATAATTCTACTTCAGGGTGATAAAAGTAACTGCTTCATGATGACGTAGATTATTTTCCTATAACAGCACAGCCTGTATAAAGTATGTTCTTCCTTACTTATTATACCCGTAATTGAATTTACAATCATTTTCCTAAGATACAGAATTTCTTAAATTTTTGCAATGTTTATGCCTTCTTAATATCATTTCCATAGCGTGAGCCTACCGTCATCAAGTGATAATTTTTTTTGTGAGTAGATCTGTGTGGAGATAAGCCAACTCATATTTATGAGTTAAACTTTTTTTAAAGGACCATGTGAAACAGCACCTTATGCTCCACCAGCCTGTAACTGATCACCGCTTCCCCAGAGGTCTGGCGCTCTCTGTGATGAAGCGCCTGGTGGATGAGAGACTCGGTGCCATGGAGTACAGCCCAGCATGTTCTGCCGTCGCCACGGAGCTGTCCGAATCCATTAAAGAGGCAGTGAAAAGCCTCTCCAGCGGACGCTATAAACCCATTTGCTGTGTGGCCATTGGGCAGCTTCACAACTCTGCTGTTTCCTGCTCAAGCCGCAGCATCTGGAATCCAGACACGGACACCTTCACAGAGTACCTGTTTAAAAACCAGCATCTGTTCATGCTGTGCGTTCTCTTCGCGGTGTGCCAAGAGTAGGCAATGTCAGTTCCGAGTTATTAGTACCTTTCAAGAAAATCGACCTAGTTCACAAATTTGTACTCTATCAACTGATGAAAATGTTTTCAATAATAATAAAAAAAATATTCAGAAACTCTCCCAAAACCTGCTGTTTACCAGGAGATAACTTGCCACGGACACCTTCACAGAGCACCTGTTCAAAACGCAGAAAATCATCCAATCAATTGAATTTACCACAGGTACACTCCAGGCTAGTTCTAGAGATATCCAGAAAATCAAAGGAAACCAGATGCACCCGAGCTCCATTTGCCAGTGCCTTAGCTGAAGGATTTATAATTGCAGGTCAGCAAAAAAAATTCTAAAAAGTTTTCAGTTTGTCATTATGGATTATGTGTAGTTTAATGGTAAAAAAGGTAGTTTAATCCATTTGAAATAAATCTTAAACATGATTAAAGCCAGGTTCACATTCTACGATTTCAGCCATGATTTGAGAAACATAGTTTGACATGTTCCCTGACAGCTGATTAATGGCTGTCACAATCATATTTTTCCTCTGATTACATTCTGGCAGAGTCAGAAGATTTGAGGCACAGTCCTGTAGTGTGGCTTGTACGAGTCTTCTTTTGTGTCGGTTTTTCACGTCTGGACTGTCGTACAGTCTGACAGTGCTAACTGCGATCCTACACTGTGATATGGCTTACAGTGGGGATTGTGTTCATACAGTCTGACAAACAACAGTTGCAAAGGATTACTAAAAATCAGTGTGCAAAAACTAAAGGGGTCTAAACACTGTCTGAATTCATTGTATTGTGTTATTGTTCATCTATTATAATAGTAAGAGGAAGAAGAAGTTACTACAGGTACAGTTAAATGATCCAGCTAATTGCCATTTCATAAGAACATAATTTATTAAAACTGTTCTCCCCTCGAAATCCACACAAATCAACATAAAATACCAGACAAACTGTGTATTCTTATGTAACATCCAAAGACCTGTTCTAAAACCACACACAATTCATACATTTTCCGCTCTTTAATTAAATACAGTAAAATCCAACACAGTAACGAATACATGATTTTCTTTACCACCAAACGTCCCATAATCACAGCCTGGATACGCGTGTGTACACTCTCAAAAGTTATTTGTGCAATAATGCCTTTGTAGGGGGGTAAAAATATCTGCATTTACAAGTTACAAGTGTTAATAGTGTTCATGACAATTAAAACAGTAACAAAACTCTCCCACTGATATTTTTCACCCAGGCAGAAAGAGGACAAACACGCACCAAACAACACACAGCATAACAGTCTGTAGGTTGTGTCTTGGTTGTGTGTATTTACAGGAAAAAAAAGCATTTGACCCACACAAGACTAGCAGCTGTACATTCGAGTTAAATATCTGACAATGTGCTAACGTCCTCAATGTGTGAAACAGTCCATGTCATGAGAGAAGAATGAGATCATGAAAAGGAAAAGGGGAAGTCAAATTCTGGAGTAGCTTAATTCAGTAACTTAATCACAACATCATTCAAATGCTAGTCAGTGTCCGGATGTGTTCTAAAGGCAGGATGGTCTACTTCAGATCCAGCACCATGGAAGCTGGGTTCTCCAGATAAGACCTCCAGAGGTTGGAGAAGCGACACATTGTGGCTCCGTCTATGATTCTGTGATCTGCAGACCAGCTCACGTACATGATGTGTGCTTTCACAACCTCGTCCTTGGCATTGAAGCGGGGTAAAACCTGCACAGAGCAGAGACAGACTGTATCGATAGCTGTAGTTTTTCATCATTTGAATTCACGCCATGGGTTCAAAATGGACACAAAGAACATTACTAATCTCAAGTAAGTAAAATGTCACGAACCTGGATTTTCCCAAGTGCACCGATCGCAACCTCAGGTGGAAGAATCACTGGCTTTGTGTAAGTACCGCCAATCTGCGACGTGAACAGGTTGTTTGAGCATTACAGTGTGTGTACAGTACAGACAGAGGGTATAATGAGCAAGTTTTAGAAAATTTATTCACCAGTCAGAAATGAGAATTCAACAGCACTGTGCTGTATTATTTTGAAATTTATCAGCACGTGTACTCCACTTACTGAGCCGATGTTGGAGAGTGTGAATGTTCCCCCAGTAAGGTCCGTTGTGCCAAGCTGCCCAGATACACCCAAAGTCTGTAGTCGATTGAGCTCCGTGGCGATTTCATACACACTAAGCATCTGTACATTCTTTATGTTGGGCACCAGCAGACCCTGGGGCGTATCCATGGCCAGACCAATGTTGTGTGCAGCCTGAGCAAAGCAAGGGCGTTAGCTGCACTGTTAGTCATCTGTGGCTGAGCCCAGATGCTTCTCCATGCATTTTTTCCCCAACTCAGCTAGTAGCCCAAGTTTTGTTTAAGGAAGCTCTGGTAACTTAGCTGTCAATGTATGACATGATCAGAAAAAGTTGGATTCATCATAAAAACTTGCCTCGGGTGTTGTCACTGTTTGTAGGACTACCAGACCGATAAAATATAAAACTTTTCTAACTAGGCTCGTTTGGTGTCACTAGCCCAAGGGAAGCACAACTAAGCTATGGGTTTAGCTTCTACAGTGCCATGCAAAGTGCATTATCTTTCCTTATGCTCTGCTCAAATTATGTTCAGTAAACTGGAACTCAAATAGACATTTACACACCTTGTTTTCCCGCTCAGCATGAGAGGGTGTTACTGTTTCAGTTGCAACCCCTTTACTGGTTTAAAATAAATAATATATATATGACATACATCCATTTTTCCTCACACCAACAGTGAGCTAACGTTTGGCAGAACTGAGAGCTGTCAGCCAATAAGACATGAGTATTTCCACGTGTTTTCCTGTAAACCCTATCTGATTGGTCTCACCTCCGTTCACCTCCCCATAAAAACTTTGGGGGCTGCAGCCCCCAATGCCCAGGCCAGGTTACGCCCTGGTTCAAAACAACATGAACAAATGGTATTTTTCCTGTCATACCTGAAGCATCAATTATCAGTAGATTTTTAACAAATCTGACCTTGTATGTGATATTCTGACATGCTTCATCAACAGAGGCATTCAAGATCGGGAAATGGTGGAGAGCAAGTGACGCTGCCTATAAAATAAACAAAACAATCCTCACTCAATTGAACTGTAAAGCATTTCACACTCTCAGAGTCGCACTGTGCAGGGAAACGGTGGCGTTACCTTGATGAAGAAGGGCATGTAGCTGAGCTTTACTCCCCGATGCTCGGCTACGTCCTTCAGCTCGGAGCGCAGATGCACCAGCCGGCTCAGGTCCACTTCATCCTTGTAGCCGAAGTGTGGAATCTTCAGAGCTGCCGTCATCGTCTTCACCATGGCTTTGTGAAAACCTGATTTAAAATGAGAGGACAGCAATAAACATGTTTTTCAAGAACAAGAACAATAATACATATAGCAGCAAGTGGCGATCTGTGGGGTCCAAGCACTCCTTGCAAATAGCACCCCCAGTGGCCAGTTCTTACTAAGACGCATAGAACCATAGTCCATACATGAAAACACTTATCAAGTTTTGTGATCATAGCTGAATGCTAGTTTAAAATGCCTGTTGAAAGATGATTTGCTGAATGCAGCCATTTCAGCTCAAGTGGACTTTTGGTTCTTGAGAAACAGCTGTTTGAACTTAACGCCAACCCCTATGAATATGATTAATGTCCCACAATGGCCAATTTGAGTGAAACTGCATTAGCTACTAGTAGGTCCCTCTCTGAAACTACCATTCCAGTTTCATGATGCTAGTTTAAGGGGAACCTTGTCAAATTCCTGCTAAGACCTGACTGGCCGATGGTGGTCTTTTTTCAGTCATTAGGGATCATTAAATGATCCCTTACAGATTAGCACTTAGATGCACCCTACCAAGTTCCATCTTCATAGGCTTTACAGTTCTTGAGAAACAGCTATTTGAATTTAAACTCTGCTCATCATGTATGACTACACCCCAACCTTTGCAGACATCCTAGGAATCTTGTACCGAACATTTATTTCCAGTCTGAGATTTGCTTATTTTTATGTGCAAAATTATGAATAGTACCCTCACTGAACAATTTGAGTGAGGTTGCATCCGTTATTCAAGTGTCATAACAATAGCTCAATGTTAACCCTGTCAAATGCCTGCTGAAAACTGACTGGCAAATGGCAGCCATGTTTTCAATTAATTACATCGTCATCAAAAATCCACTTACAGATTAGGACACAGATTATCTTACCACATTTCATCTTGATCAAACTTACAGTTCCTGAAAAACTGTAGACTTTGCATATGACCTCATGAGTTACAACTGTGAATAAATAAGGCTCTGTCTCATTAGTACAGACAACTGACAAGTGGCGGCCATATTGTTTAAAAATGTCAACATATTTTTGATAATTATTGGGATCACACTTTGCTGAGTAGTTTAACACCGAATTTATGAAGATCCTGGGACTAGTTCGCAAAAGTAGGTTTTGTATTTAATGCAAATCAGCAAAATAATGTAAGTGGGTGGAGCTAAGTGGTTCTTGAGGCTTTTTTCTTTGGGAGCACCCAAAATGACTTACAGCTTTATCTGCACGATTCGTTTTAAGGTAGAAAAATCCTAACAATTACGATTTCCAGCACCTTCTGTGCTTGGACCCCAATACTACTACTACTAATAATAATAATAATAAAAATAAAAGAAGTTGTTATTTTATTATAGTAATACAGCCAATAATAATATACCAAATAAATAAATTCATTTCAGTTCTTATCAAAGATCATTTTGGACTTGGTGCTAAGCATAGTGCCAGCTGCAGAGTAAAGCACAGGTCCACGCTGGTGCATAGCAGCTTACCTTTAAGTGGCTCAGTGCGGTCTTTGCCTGTAAACACTGGCCTTGGGATAACAGGTGTAGGGATGCTCAGAGGCTTCTTCTCTTTGGGCTTAGCAGCTGGAGGAGGTGTGGGAGGAGGAGGCTGGATCTCCTGGAAGGGGGTAGGGGGTAAGATGGCTCCTGTCTGCTTCTCTATGAAGTTCAGGATGTCTTCTTTAAGAATACGCCCGTCCTTTCCAGTCCCAACAACTTCACTCAGCTTGATCTAAGAGAACACAAGATTGGATATAAACAAGACAGAATTAAAAATTATTCCAGTCTGATCAATAGCTTACTATCTTAGATCTTTCAGTTTGCCCATCCACCACAATTACAACCACTGGTAACCATGGAAACAACCCCACTCCAGTGAACTATGCAAGGTTGTCATGTTTTAAGGGACAGTTTTATTCTCGTTCGGCTCAAGAAGCGACAGAAAGCACAAAAGCAAACACTGTGGCTAACAGTCATCAATCATGTCCTTGTTTTATTGTCCTTTATTGCAGCTGTTCAGTCCAAAAGTTTCTAGAGTGGGAGCACAGACAACATGGATATTTACACAATTCGATACACTACACTTCATTTCTGGAAAAGGTCTTTCCTAAAGCTGATGCTACTTTTGCTAAAAAAAACAAACAAACAAACAAACAAAAAAAAAAACAAACAAAAGAAAAGGTTTGTGTATTAATGGTGTGTTAAACTGAGGCACATGAGCAGTGAGGTTTTGTTACTGTGAGAGTTTTACAACACCCGATCCAATCTCAAAAGAACACAGCCATTGGGAAATAAAATTACAGATATAACACAATAATAAACATTAGGATTCAGATTAATCAGGCATACACAAGCTCTATATTTGACTCATTCAAGCACTCAGCATGGCCACTAAAACAAATTTATTAACAACCTGTTACAGAAAGCACTGATGTTGATGTTATATTTTTCTGTGTAAAGGTGTTTCCTGGTGTCATGTTATGATTGGCCAGCAAGCCTAATTAACTAAAAAGCAGCAACTAAAATCATTTAACTAAAAACATTATGACGAGCTAATTATGTGCATTCATACAGACTATGGAAGAAAAGTGAGTTCTTCAATCTTTGAAGGAACAACTTCATGTAGCTTTTCATTCTCTTGATATGTGTGTATCTGGTGATGAAGCATAGTGTTTGCAATGCTTCAGTGCATTTACACCGTGCATTTCATATCACAACTGACTCACTCGCCCAAACGTATCTAGTTTCTTGAAGGATATCTTTTGCTGTTACTCTTTGGTGTATAATATGCAGGTCGCTCCTAATATTGAACGTCACTCTGTTTTTTTCCTCACATACCCAACAACTGTCTAAGATCTGGCATGGTTGCAGACACGAGGATCATTCTGAAGGGACCGAAGTCTACACATTCTCCTACTTTTCTTGACTGGATTAACAAGATCATCCTTTCCTTTCATCTGGAAAGAATACATTTTACTCACACTGGTGCTTATCAACATTTGGGGCTCTTTCCTCATACGTTTAGAAAATAGTTGAACTATGTAGAGATTCCTCTTATAAGATGTTATTTTTATTTTCACCCCATTTTTTACCTTTAACTCTTTTGGTCTTATCCATTACATAGGTTCACATTAGCTATTATTATAACTATACATATGCAGTGCAGGGGGAAAAAAAATCATAATCAGTATCACTGTTCACCCTCAATCCCAAATGCCCTTTTTCATTCAGATGTAGGTCACGCTTTTGCATGTCAAGTTTTCATTTCACATTGCCTTAAATTCCATCCTAAACTAAACAGACAAGTTTGTAGATAGAAATGTTTCTCACTGACTTTGCAGTGACAAATAACTAAAAACAACTTTGCTCATCAGACAATATGCAAACATACAGACTATATTTCCCTAAATGCTCTTGCGGCGCCATATTTTTGCCAAAAATATTCATAATTATTATTCTTTAATATTATTCAGGTGGCAATATATTTGGTGGAGAATCATTTTAATTGTTATAATAAAACCCTACACCCTACAGGTTACATCCCACAGATATCTTACAAAAATGGAATTGTAGGCCACCAACATTTTTATTATAATCACTAAAAGTGATATACAAGTTTATAAATACAATTTATAAATATTTACACTTGGCTGAGAATCATGTTTAGCAATTGTACAAGGAGGAATCAAAAACGTTTAACATAAGGTAGAACTGAATCATTGTTGTTTAAGGAAACCTGACACTCATTCCAAGTGCTGGAAAACCTGCACTGAATGAAATAGAAATTATGTGGAAAAGGATACACTTTTGTGATGCCTATATGCAATACTCAATGCAAAACAAAAAAATCTACAGCAGCAACAGGATGTCCTACACAGATCTAGAAAAATTAACTGGTGGTTCTTACTTTTATTGTGATAAATAAAAATGAGCCAAAGCCAAATATCTTGTAACCTGAATATAATTACGACTCAAATATTTCTATTTACAACTCACATTGTTTTCCATGGCTATGCGTCGCACTGCAGGTGTGGCCTGTGTCTTGTGGCCTTTAATATCCTGGTGAGTGTGTTCTTCTTGTGACACAGCTGGCGTTTCCATCACGTCCTCCTCCGGAGCTACGGCTGCAGTTGAGAAAGATGCTAAACTGACTGACACGAGAAGAGGCTAAATCTCAACACTGTTACATTATCTTTATCAGGTTTAGAATCAGTTTCACAATCAATTCTGTTTAATCCTCGTTATATCTCAACAGTAAGTTTTTGTTCTTACCGTGTCCTCCATCAGTTTCGATATCAACTAGAGGCTTTCCCACGATTGCAATAGAATCAACATCGTAGTGGAGTTTGCGGATGACTCCATCGTAGCGGCTGGTGATTGTAACTGATGCTTTGTCGCTCTGAACTTCACAGATGCTGTCGAACTGGGACACTCGGTCTCCTTCCTTCACATACCTTGCACATAAGAAAGAAAGAAAAAAAGACTCACACTTTTAACAAACTAAGGCTGTATTTACAATACATGGTTCAAGTGACCCAATTCTGTCTTTTTCCTCCCATGTGGAACAGATCGGATATGACCCATGAACGTGTAAGCAGGAAAAAAGAACATGGACTCTGATATTCTCAGATATTCAGGCCTCATTCGTATGTGGAAATAAATCTGATATGAATCGGATACTGTACGTGCATTTGCATCTGCCATGTAAGCGGAGAGACTGGATATTCCCCCGTCAATGCGAGTCGTACGTCATTAAAAAGCGACAGTGCCAAATGATGTCAACTCAGGTGGACACCAACAGCAAAAACAAAACTCTCAATAGCTCTCTTCTTTTCTTCTCCGACTTAAGAGGCCAGTGTTTTGCTTAACTTTAAATATGGTGCGGAAAGCAAAAGTGTGTATTATATTTTCGTCTGCGTCCATTGCAAACTGCGCCGTTTTTACTTCCTTTTCAGCCTAAGCTTCGGGTGGTGTCTACCTCGGGTAGTTTCACAATAGTGAAATATACACTATAAGTATATAGTGTAAATGCAGATATGGGTCGCTTTTAAAATAAAAAAAATTGGATATAGTCAACAAACTGGAATTGCGCATCAAGACCTGCAGTGTAAATGCAGCCTATAAAAATCACACTTTTCGCAGTGAGGAAAATGCTGCCCTCTGTTGGTGGGTGCAGGTTTGATAAACTTCAGCAAAGCTTACCATTCTTTCACAGTCACCTCCATAATTCCCTCCCCAATATCTGACAGCTTGAACTGTAAAATTGGTCCTGCTGCAGCTGCATAAGAAAACAGAATGGAAGGTTGTAAAAAAAAAAAAAAATACATGACACATGTAGCAGGGATGGAAAGTATTGACATGAAATGCTGGAGTAGTATCAGAGTTTGTGAATTCTGTCCTGCACATGTAATGTTTTCCCTGCTCTAGGTGCTGAATATGTGCGCCCGTAACTATACAGTGAGGAAAAAAAGTATTTGATCCCCTGCTGATTTTGAACGTTTGCCCACTGACAAAGAAATGATCAGTCTGTAATTTTAATGGTAGATTTATTTGAACAGTGAGCGACAGAACAACAAAAAAATCCAGAAAAACGCATGTCAAAAATGTTATAAATTGATTTGCATTTTAATGAGGGAAATAAGTAT
>JAOUWY010000003.1:13702667-13714297 GCA_025728095.1 Prietella phreatophila
ATAGGTGTGAGTGTGTATGTGATTGTGCCCTACGATGGACTGGCACCCTGTCCAGGGTGTACCCCGCCTTGATTCCTGGGATAGGCTCCAGGTTCCCCACGACCCTGAAAAGGAGTAAGCGGTAGAAGATGGATGGATATAACAAACATACCCATAAATAAATAAATAAGCAAACAAACCGTATAAATAAACAAAACATACATAAATTTAAAAAACAACAAAAACAAACAAGCGTATAAAAACAACAAACAACTTCACAAGCAACTCAAATAAATAAACTCTTCCGCATATTCATGATAACTGATAGTTGATGGTTATGAAGTTGATTCTCTATTCTAATAAAAATATGAATAAACTGAGTATTCCTATTCCTACTTAAAACAAAACGAAACGAAACGAACCGAAACGAAAGAGCACAACACGCAAATGAATGATGTTCTGTAGAATACTCGAGGTTTCAGTCTTACTGAGTTTACAAAGCAACCTGCGGTGTTTCACGTTGCTGCAATGTTTTCTGTGTTTTCATTGGTTGGTTGAATGTGCCTTGCGTTGTGATTGGACAGAAACTGGACACGTGACGCCCTTTTAACGGCAGTGCAAAGATTTTTTTTCCCACCCTAATGAAGAGGGAGGAGAGAGAGAGAGGAGAGAGAGAGCGCGGTTTAAGAAATGAGCTCGGCTTAGTTTGGACTTCTGAAGAACCCCGGGATTTATATCAGGGACGGGATTGATAGAAGTTATTCGGAGCGGTGGAGGATTATGGAGTTTATGAAGTGGACGTCGCGCGCGCTCCATTCATTACCGTTTACTCCTGGGCAGATTTAGCATGTTAGCACCGCAGCTCGCAGTTGTATACAGGAGTATACAAATAGTATGTCGGAGAAACAAGTGCTTGACTTTTAATCTGTGTGAAGTTTAGCTCATGGCTCCTGAACTGATAACGACGTGTATTGTGAAGTCAGACTGAAAAGACGATACGTCTGTACACGGGAAAACGGCTCGCGACGCTGCAGGAGCTCGAGACAGTTCAGTTTCCTCTCTACGCACAACTTTTTAAAACGGCTTTTTTGTTGTTGTTGTTGTTGTTGTTGTTTGTTTTTTAAAGCTCATGACCATAGAGCACCTTAAACACCCCGCAGTCCTTTCATCCTTGTTTAAAATGGCCGATGATAATGACTTAATAGGAGCGTCTGAGTTTCTAAAAGGTAAGTTTGTAGTTTTGAATGCGGTAAGTTTGTTGTTGTGGGTGCTGGGAGGAGGAAACCTGTTTAAACATCTCTGCAGCAGCGGAAGTAGTCGTGTACTCTGTTTCCACTCTAACCTGTTTCTTATACATCATGTACTATATTTACACGTTAATAACAACTGTTTCCGCTGAAGTACTTTATGGTTTAGTTTTTATGGCGAAATGGTTACCTCGAACACTCCTGTCTATGGAGATAAACATCCAGGTGAAGCCAAATATATTACAGATATAATGATTTCCACATGTTGTGTTGTCTGTCTTTTCCCAGATCGGCTCTATTTCGCCACGCTGAGAAGCAAGCCGAAGAGCACAGCAAACACACACTATTTCTGCACAGATGATGAGTTTGTGTATGAAAAGTAAGTGCTGGGCATGGTGTAAAACTTTCCACTAACACTGTAGAGCGTTCGGTCTTGACACACCTTAAACAAAATGGGTAAAAAAAAACATCAAGATGTCTACACAAACAATTGGAGGAACTACTTGACTTTCGTTAATGAGTCTCACATGGTTGCTTTTCATTACATGTACACAAGGAAATATTTTTGTCACCCATCACTATGGGCTGAACCATCAGCCGTATTAAAAGTCCAGAACGGTTGGCAAAGAAGACTTGGAAAAATCACTGATCCTGTTTTCCACTTTAGTTAGTTCTTTGGGGTTGTTAGGTTTCAAAATCAGCTTTTAGTCTTCTTCACCATCAACATGTTTGGCAAATAAAGTTGACGGTGTAGAAGTCAAATTCACAGAACTCCTGCGGAGGACTGATGCTCTGGGCTGTTTCGCAGACAGTTATTTACTTTTTATGTTGTATGAAGCTTGTTGGAACAAGGAAAGGCCACGTTTATTAACACGAGAACGTACATGCTATTTGATGCATTTACTGCTTTCATTCACTCATCAGTAACAGCTTTATCCTGGTCAGAGTCAGAACAGTTTAATAATTTGTTTATATTTAGTGGAAAAGGACCAGCTAAATTTTGTCAGAAATATTGATGGCATGTACAGGTGGGTGGGACTGGACAACCTTTCTGTAGTTGACGGGATTGGTCAACCTTCGTGTGGTATTAGTCAAGGTGGTATTAGTCAAACATTTTGCAGGATTGGTCAAACTTTCTGCTGTAATTGGAAGGATTGGTCAAACATTCTGTTGTATTTGACAGGATTGGTCAAACTTTCTGCAAAGAGCAGGAGAATTTTGTCAAGAGTATCTTCGGGAGTAGGCAAACACTGTCAGTATTGTTAATTCCATTAAGTACCACTTTATAACAACCCAAAAGCTGGGCTGTGTCCGAAATTGCCTACTATCCTACTACACAGTAGGTGAAAAGCAGTACGTCAGAGAGGTTGTCTGTCTGAATTCTCAGTAGACGAGAAATATCCGGAAGGCGTACTGCTTCCAGCGAGATTTTGCAGTATGCAACTGATGGACACTACGCAAGTCAGAAATCCCATAATGCAATAGGACCGGTGCGGATGAGCTCAGAAAAAAATGGCGGAAGACAGCACGTCGGCTCTTTTTAATTATTCAACCTTGGCTAAACAGGACTTGGTTAAAATCCCCGAATAAATTGGTAACTCGTTGAAAGACCAAACAAGAAAACAGCTGTCACAGAGTTTTAAACCATTTTTGTGATCATCATGCCTTAACCGGTCATGCTAACGGTAACGAATTTACCTCAGCCTGTTAACCCCGGCCACATTTAATTGCTAATGCAGTTAACTTTCCTGATGTGCATGTTGCCATTAGTGTGGTTGCTTTCATCTGGTGGTCCCTTTAAGATTTTTTAAGGTGTTTATGATATCAAATGTCACATGACCATGCCAGCATGGTGGACGTAGTATGTCTGGGATTGTAGTCATACTGCACACATACTGATTAGTACGTACTGTTTCAACAGCCGTGCAGTACGTACTGCATCGAATGGAGCATGCAATTTTGGATGCAGCCCTGGTTGCTTCTGCCAAGTGGTTACTACTCAGCAGTGGAAATGACTTTTGAACTCCAAACATACGTATTTTAAATAGTTGCAACATTTACTGTGTAATTATACACGAAGAAAACCAATATTAATGTTTGTAATTTGAAAAGTAATATTTTCTACAAATTTACATCATGTAATTGCACTTCCATTGATTTACAGTATTTGAGCATTATGTTGCTATGCATTTATAACAATTAAATAGTTTTACCTAGGTGTTTGTATCAAGGTGTAGTTCCCACATAACTTGGAAAAAAGTAATCTTGTGTGTTGTTTGTGTTCTGTTTCAGCTTTTATGCCGATTTTGGACCTCTCAACCTTGCCATGCTGTATAGGTACTGCTGTAAACTCAACAAAAAGTTAAAGGTGAGGGATTTGCGTGTTATTTATCTTTCTCACAAACCTCCTTCTAAAAGAATGTACAGTATGCACCAGCAACAATAAAACCACTGTGGGTTTCCCACCCATTGCGACATTGTTGGCATGCACATGGTATTGTGAAGAATGAAGGGTAGGTCAATATAAGGTGTAATGTTATTTATCCTGAGATCCTGTTTCAGAAGCTAAATCAGGCCAGACAAGCATTTGTAAGACTGCTTTAGAATAAATTCCTTCTTGGTAAAAGCCACAGCCAATACACTAAACACAGTTTCTGTTTTTAGCCTCTGACTCACCTGTCTTAAAGCTGTGGTGGCTTTTTTGTTTGTTTGAGGTTTTTTTTTTTGGACAGAGACTGCTGGACACACTTACCTAAAGGTCTCTTTGTTACTCAGCACTTTGTGTAGCCTCATGCTGAGCACAGTTATCAAAGTTTGCTCAAAAACAGGGTCTGCAATCTCAACACCTCTGCTCAGAGTTATGAATTAAAGTATGATTATCATGAAATCTCTGGATCTACAGAGAGGTCAAAAAGTCTGAACCACTAGTAAAAATGCTTGTATTGTCCTTTCTTTTCTAATTTAAAGGCACTTTTTTCATTGCAAATTTGAAAATCAGGAAAACTTTAACAGTGGCACAAACTTGAGCTGGTATAAGATCTGCTGATGATCTTCATTTGATGAAATTCATTGGAGCATCGTCTGAAAAAACAAGGAAAAATCTGACCTTTTGTCCATGGTCAAAATCACAAATTTCAAGAAATTTCTGGAAATGGTGTTTTAAATATTGAAGATATTGATTATTTCTTTAAATATTCTAAAACATTCTGTTTATTTCCTTTTTTTAAATGGAAAACTAATTGTAGGTTTTCAGTGTTGTCCCAGACATTCGGACCCCGTTGTAAATTATATTTTGCTGCCTCATTCCAGGAGGATATTCCAAGCAGGCAAAAAAAATATTGTAGAAGTGAAATTAGTAGTCCAGTTAATTAAGGTAAAATTAGAAAGGATACAGTCCTCATGTGCTATGCATTATGGCCTACCATGTATATGCTGACATTTTGATGCATTGGGTAACGTTGCCAGCTCACAGCTCCAGTGTCTCTGGTTTGATCTTGCGCCCTGATTCTGTGTAGGTTTCCACTGGGTTCTTCCCAGAGGTTTCCTCCCAGAACATGCTGGTATGTGGATTGGCTATGTGAAATTGCCCCGAGGTGTGAATGAGTATGTGAATGTGCCATGTGATGGACTGGCATCTTATCTAGAATGTATTCCCTCATCACACCCAGTGTTCCCAGGATGAACTTTGACTCCACAGAGAAAATGTCTCCTAAAGAGAATTCAAAATATGAGAAGAAATACGTAGTGCGAAAATGACTCAAGTAGTGCATGTTAGATCAGACTGAGAATTTGGAGCACATCATGGTGGTAGATCAGAAACTTTTCAGTGTAGATAAGTTACACAAAGTAAATGATTTTAAATCATGCACTAACATATGTATTGCATGACACACATGTTATTCTCTTTTGTGATGTTTGTACATATGTACCTAAGCTTGCTAACTAGATAACAATATCTGAATCACTTAAGCAAGCCTGCAGTTATTTTTGCCACCACAAATGCAGTTCCTTTTTGTTGTCTCCTGTGTGTACGTCATCCTACAGCCATAATCAGTGTTATTTAAACTTCAGGGCTCTGCTGAAATGCTCAATTTGAGGTTTTTTAATTGGTCAACTCCCACAGCCTCAGTTTCTAATAAAAGAAGTCAACAAGAAGAGCAAAACCCAAAGTGGATGTGAGCCACGTGTGGAAAATACTTGAGTGTTTGTAGTTTGTTAGTGTACTATTTTGGAATAGTGTATGTTGGATTTCTAGTTTACTCAAGTATTATCTAAATTTAATACTTGAGTAAATTGAACAATAAATTTACAAGGAAAAATAACATACTTATTCCTAAAAATACATATTGAAAAAGCAATGAGAATTGTTTTTTTGTTTATTTTTATTTATTTATTTTTTGGTTGAATTATCCAATCAAACTCATATCAACATTAAATGAAACTGATTTGTAGTAGTTTATTATTTACAGATTATGTCATGATTTATAATCCTGTCTGGATTGTTCATTTTAATCCAATTTTTAATGACCAAATATTAAAATATTTCCTTTTACTCTTTAAATGTTAATACCTTTTGACCTTTTACCATAGACTTGTAATCAGATTTGCGGATCCCTATTTAATACTTTTAATTGAGCTTTTGACACCTGTATTTTTTTTTTCTTCTTAAGAATGGTACTTTTTCCACCTCTGATGTGAGCTCCAAATCTTCCAGTTGCCTGAACTCGCCATCATCTACCATGTCCTAAAAAGCAGGGGTTACAATACTAATAATCCCTGTTGTGTCTTTGTGTTTTGTTCCGTTTCTGAAGCTGGCCAGGTGTAGTTACCTCATGTGTTCATGTTTTGGGATGTTGAAGGTAAAGTGCTCTGGTAGACGCATGAAGCTTCTTTTACCATAATAATAATATTTTTTTTTTGTGGAATAATTCTCTCACACTGCACCTTACCCATCTGACGCGTGTGCTAGCCCCTGACTTGTGTTTGTACCATTTACTCCGTGTCACTATGGGGACGGCATTCTTGGTGAACCCTCGCCGGGTTTTGGCCTGCATGTGAAATGAAAACAAAAAGACAAGGAGTGGAAGTGGGCGAGAGGAAGACTGTACTGTACTGTGAGGAGATGTGCACTCAGTGGAATTTTTTATCAGGTCCACATACCATATGGGTCACTTTGTAGGTGTACGATTAGTGTTGCTATGCACTATGTATTGGCACACACGCAGTACTGAGCAGATGATTTAAAAATATATATATTGAGGATTGATGTGTTGTAATTTGTTACCTACAATGTAATGTATATGGTATGTGTACCTGCTAAAATGGCCTGTGTGTGTAAGAAAGGGATAACGCCCAACAGTTTCCTGATATAAGAAAATATTGTTTTGTTTGTCAGGTTCCATGGTTTTTAAGTCTCCATGGTTGCCATGGTCATGCCCATTTGCTGTAACCAATGATTCTTTTCATTCTGTGTAACTAAAATAAATAGTTCAATATCACCATTAATGTTAGTTAATGACATATAATTTAAGTTCTTATTGAACATCCAATAATTCGTGTTCTTTTGAACATCAGTAAACACAGTGCATGACAGTAATCAACAATGGAGTGGTGTAATGAACCAGAGTTACTGTAATCACCCTGAAGTTAATTATTTTCCTACAGCAGTACTCCTGAAGTGTTTTATTCCTCATATAGAACAGCAATTTTCCAGCACTAACAAATTATATATTAATTAACAACACATTACGATGTTTGACCATTTATAGTTATATATAATGTTGTGGAAACAAGTTATTTCCTGTTCTCACTTACGTTATAGCAGCTATAAACAGCTGTTCTCCTTACCAGCCTCTCTTTAATTCCTCCTTCTTGAAGTTAATTAAAAAAAAGAAAAGAAAAATGCAGCTCGTCATGTGACTAAGAAACTGCAAAGCGTAAACTCCTGTCTTGAAGATCACAGAAAACGTAAAGTTGCAGCTTTACTTCTGACACTGGAGACTCCTTCCATAAATATTATGTAAACATCTCCTTACAGAAAACTTCACATCAACTATTTTTAAAAATTCAATTCAGTTTTATTTGTATAGCGCATTTAACCTTGTTAAACCTTAAGCAGCTTTAAAGAAATCTATAAATTCAGGATATAAATTGTAACCGTCTGAATTTATCCCTAATGAGCAAGCCAGAGGCGACGGTGGCAAGGAAAAACTCCCTGAGACGATACGAGGAAGAAACCTTGAGAGGAACTAGACTCAGAAGGGTACCCATCCTCATCTGGGTGCCACCGGAGAGTGGAGATTTATATATAAATTCCTTCTATAAATGTGCTAATGCTACATGGTCAAGTAGTGCAGTTATGTTACCAGGAAAATTCATTACCTGAAGTCTATTTGTTGAACTTATCCATTGTTCACTTATTGAGACTTGAGTTCAAAACTGTTTGGTAATTGTAGTCTTAAAGCTATAAAGCAATTGTAGTCCTAGCCATCATAGCATTACTGTTCATATGAATTGAGGTCCAAAGTCATCTTATGGTTTTTCAATGGTACAATCCTCACTAATCTCAATGCTATAACAAGTCATTTATTATAAATAGACCTGCATTTAGGACACATTTAGGTTAAAATTTCATGCAAGTGGCCGTGGTAATGTTTAAATAAAATATAGCATTTTCTTGCAAATTACTGTGGTATAAGAGAAATAAAACACTTCGTGATGTGCTGCTAAAGGAAAATAATCCATTTTGAGGTGCTAACACCAATTCATCACACCACTCTGTTATAACAGTACAACACTGCGTGTTTTATTCCTTACTCATGTTGTCACAAATAAATTAAAAGTTACTGGAAATATATTTGAAAATGCCGTCCATGCCATATTGATATTTGAGGAAACTCTGAGTTAAATATTTATTCAGCCTGCCTCAGTTTGATCTTTTTGCCACATACGCTGTAGTGCAGGAACAGATGCTCTGAGGGTGTTTCAGTGTAAACACTGCAAATTATTCCAGTGCTTTTGCCTAGCCTGTTTGGTCCTTGCATGATCTGACCCCTCTGGCATCAAGCTGTGTGCCTGGCTCTTGCTAATCTGCAGCTCACCTGCTCGGCCACACCCCCAGCCTCGTTGTTTTATCCCCCAGGCCAGAGGTTAAAAACAGCAGGGGCAGGAACTGGAGCATTTGTGATATTGAGGCATATGCCACAGGCTGTACAGATGCACAGTCTGCGAAGTATCTGTGCGAGATTTTCAGAGCAATGATAGGTGACAGGAAATGAATAGATTCAGTGGACGCATCGTAAACAATCCTGCATCATTGGAAATATGAGCAGTATCAAAAATGTATTTCATTTTACATTATTAAAGTCCAATCAGAAACAATGTGAAGAAAAGATTTAAACTGATAATACTCTGATGGGTATCGTGACATGGGACAAATATATTGATATCATATGTTTGTGAAATGTAGCTCTAATTAAGCCAAGTGTATTTTCCTGATGGATAAAAATGTTTTAAAAACACCAAATGGTCATATAGGGGGGACTTGGACATTATTTATGTATGTCAATATATTCTGAATAGAAAAGCAGGGTATAGAAATAAAAAATTGAGATCTGTCATATCGAGATGCACAAGAAGTTGTTTAGTGATTGCACCATGAATAAAAGTAAGCTTGAATCGGGAGCTCTCTCGAGATTTCAACGCTTACTATATTTTCAAATATTGAATATATTGCATACTCTTCAAATTACATGATAAGTCCCAATAATAATAATAATAATAATAATAACTCCTGTTTGCAGTGAGATTTACAATTATTATAATATTAACCCTTGTGTTTAATCCAGTCCCAAACAACTTTTAGTTTTCCAGTTTTGTTCAAATGCATTTTTTTGCTCTGTATACTGTGATGGTTTTAAAAAATATATATAACTGATTATCGTTGTTCCTCTTGCTGCCCTCCAGTCTTTCACACTGACCAGAAAGAGGATTGTGCACTACACCAGCTTCGACCAGCGCAAGAGGGCGAATGCTGCTGTCCTCATCGGTGCCTACTCCGTGAGTATCCGCTATCTCTCCATCCTGCATGTAATCGATCTTCTTCTTTCTCTTCTACTTCCCTTTTCTTTGTTTTGCTTTCGCTCACTTTCACTTTTCTCGTGCCTCATTCTCCTTCTTAAAAACAAACAAACAAAAAAACTCCAGATGTGCGAATTGACATACGAGTCTAGAATGACTGACAGTTGCTTATGTGTTTTGAACACTCTTATATTGACTTCCATGGAATCCCCGCCCCCTTCAGCTATCTCATATTTAGTAGTGTTTTGGCCTGTGGTCTCGCCTCGACTCAATTTTCTGGCTCGAAATGTGACAGTGTCCTCGCTTTCTGTCCCGGTAAATGGAGAATATTTTGAGTTCATTTAGCTTACTGTTAACTATATCGGTTAGCTGCGTTTACTAGTGATGCCACTGAAAAAAACGAAAGAGAAAAAAGTTTTACAAAAAAAAGCACATCAGAGCTGTCAGAAGTGTTATTTATTGATTAAAGGGGGATGTGTATCCTCATGTTATGAGTGTCATTGTGGCCACGCAGAGGCTAATCCCTGCCCCTTGCAGTGAGACACTCGAACAGTGGAGGATTTAAATGGCTTTCCGCTGAAGAGACGCCATTCATAGATGTTTGTGTGTGACTGGTACTTGGCAAGGAGGGAGGCCTTTATGGATGCAGTGCAACGGGACACGCTGGCGTGCCAACGCTGTCGAGGCCACTGTTATTGTGTGTGCACAATGTGGGGGACTATCTGCTTGTCAGCGGCCTGGTTTAATCAATCTGAGAGAAATGGGACAGGGTCGTGGGTGGAAGTTGGAACAGAGCTGAGACAGTGTCTCACACACACTGATGTGTCTAACAGTCGTCAAAGAAGAGACAAAGGGACCGTACAGCTGTGCAGTGCAGTAATGTGTTATGAACCTAGCTGCATGCCTGGCAGAAATGTTTCTGAAGCTCTGAGAAAAGATTTTTTTTTTAAAGGAACAGTTGAGGAAATCAAATCCGCACGTATCATAAATGTCATTTATCAGTCAAGACGTGTTCTGATGTTTGACCTTTGCTCATGTAGCTGACAAGTAATGAAATTTCACTTAGAGCTGCACAATTTATTTATTTTTTATTAAAATTTAGATTTGTTTCTCAGTGCAGTTTGATTGGCAAACAATTCTGTAGCGCTGATTCTGTAGCATTTGCACTCGGGCTACGATCATTGTACACATCTTTTAGGTAAAAATGCTATTAAACACCTGAGATCTGCACTGGTCTGTCTCTTAGGATTGAGCTTTAAGGATGCTTTTACACCTGTTAGACTCTTTTACACCTGTTACACTCTTTTCCTTTCACTGAGATATCAGTGAGAAATTAATACATCAAATTTGGTTTGGTTACACATCATTAAATGAGCAAAATACTTCTCTGAAGGGCACTTAGTGCTGAAAATTTCTGTGCAAAACATTCTTTTCTTGGTTAAAAATAGAGCAGTGGAAAAACAAGCCTTTGTGTAACTGTGTGTAAAAATCACATGAATCAGCGCTAAATGAATGATTACATGAGTTTATAAATCGGTAGTTCTCATCATTTTTGTAGAAAACTATAACATATTAATAAGAAAAGACCCCACTTTGAGAACCACTGATAGAAATAATTAGTCTTATGTTCTGCTTCCAGCATTTTCCTATTTTCCAGAACACATGGCAACTCTGCAGTTCATTTTGTGCCTCATGGCTCAGTCCAGCAGCTTATATCTATAAAAAATATATATATAGCAACCCAAAACAGTCGAATCTCTATCTCACTGGCTCACGACTGAGACTCCTGAACCCACATGTCTAAATGACAATGTTGTGTCCATGTCTTTGTTTGTATGTGTTTCTGTGACTTTCTGTAAAATAAATGTACCTCAGAATTGCAGCGGTGGTTAATTCAAATTTGCATGTTTGAGCATGAAGCATGTGATATTTTAGTTTTTATGCAGCTGTGGGCTGCATGCAATGATGGCTACTGTAGTTTCAATGTTTAGTTTAGTTTCACTGCTTTATGACTGCAGTGTGTAGGAGTGTGAAGTGATGAAGTGTAAATATAGAATATAAAGACAACAGAGACACAGACTGGCCGTCCTCACACAGTCCATGACCTTTTGGTCTAGTGTCTGCCAGCATAACTTAACAAAGGCACAGTGTGGCTGTCTGTACAGACAGAATATCCTCTCTGACTAATTTCAGCCCCCTAGCTATAGTTAAATCTTATACATTTATATCTCATAAAAGTGAGTAATATAGTATCTCACAAAAGTGAGTACACCCCTCACATTTTTGTAAATATTTGATTATATCTTTTAATGTGACAACACTGAA
>JAOUWY010000003.1:13749309-13760932 GCA_025728095.1 Prietella phreatophila
GTATTGGAATGTGTGTCTATCTGTATGTGTGTGTGTTTGTATTGTAGTGTGTGCCTATCTGTGTGTGTGTGTGTGTGCGCGATGGTGTAGAAGTGATGTTAGTATACTTGTGATTGAATGCAGGTTGTTTACCCCTCTTGGTTTGATGATTACCGAAAACAGAATTGTACAAGTCTCTCTCTCTCTCTCTCTCCCTCTCTCTCTCTCTCTCTCTCTCTCTCTCTCTGTGTGTGTGTGTGAGAGAGAGAGAGAGAGAGATTTTTATGTGTTTGAGATAAAACAGGCTTCAGTAGTCCCGTCTGTTTCCCGGCGCGCGCTAATCGATCACCTGTGTGTAATAGAGCTGTATTTCTCTCGCCCTCTCTCTCTCTCTCTCTCTCTCTCTCTCTCTCTCTCTCTCTCTCTCTCTCTCTCTCTTTCTCTGTTTCCTGCATCTTTCTTGACCCTGTGCTTATTGCCAGTGCCTCCTTATTGTTCCTCCCAGGCTATTTCTGGCTCAATCATAACCTCTTTCTAAAGTAGGGCCTTTAAGAATAAATTTTCTAATCATTTTAACCCTCAAGTTGTTTATATATTAAAAAAAAAAAAAAAAACATGCAATGCTCAGTTCACTCAAAATCTTTGATAGTTTGTTTTGTGGTGCTGTTAAAAATAATTATGCGGCATTCGTATGTTTGTGTCGTTATCAGTTGTTTTCAATTATGTTAAAGGAAATTCGGAACAGGAAGTGGAACTTCCCCTGATTGATATCTAGAAAGTACTGCTGCATTTATGTTCATGTCCGTGGAAATTCCAGAAAGAACTTCACTTTGATCGCTGATTATTTTGTTGTAATGACCGACTTCTTCTACATGATAGTGTGTTTACATTAGAGATACACAATGTGGATAGAGTATTACATTTTATATTGATTCTGAGCTTTTTATACTTTGCATTGTGTCTTCTTATTTTATTCAAAATTATTTATCGATTAATGCTATGATTCATCATCACAATACCCACAGACTGTATGAGGACGGTCAGGATACCTAAAGGAAAACTATAAACATGTGTGGTGATTTATTATAAATTATATTGTACAGAAGGCTGCTGTGTTTGATACAGCTCGAGCTAACAAATTCACAAAAAGTTTATGATTTCCTGTTCACAATGAATAAATATATAATGACAGTCAAGACTGAGGTCAGCACGTACAGCATGTTATATAGGTGTTGTTCAACATGCACCTTATTTATATCTTTATCATACAGCAGGAAATTATATTTCAGCATTTGTTATTTGTTAGTATGTGTAATTATTAAAACTCCCATTCCCCAAGAAACATTAGATACATAATTAATTAAATAAAAATGAGTAGTACGATGAAATTGACTCGATTAATACTCTCGTCATGTGTTATTGTCTTTATTCCATTTAAAAATCAATGAAAACTTCTTTATTTTGGTCTTAAAAATACCAGGGAAATGACAAAAAATGTGACCACTATTTAGCTTTTCTCCGCATGTGTATGTGTTTCACAGTAGACTGACTGGCTCCAGCACTCATGGCCCAAGTTCCCCCCTCAAACCCTCCAAATTGCCATCCTCTTCCTCAACTCCCACCACTACTTCCGCCTCGACAAAGAGAATCAGCCGAATCTCTCCTTCCTCAGCCAACCTCAAGAGGTGAGCATTCCTTCACATAGTCTTTTATGTCGCTACATTCCAGTTATGAACCATTGTCATGTTGTTTAGGCTGTACAGACAATTCTGCTTTCACTTCCCCTAATCTTTCCCCATCTTGGCTACATTAGTTAGTTAACTATGTTAACTCTTTCCTTCCTTTCCTCTGTGCTTATCTGATATATGCCCCCCTCCCCCCACCTTTTTCCTCCATGTCTTGCATTTTCCCCCTCAGCCCCCTGGTGGTGATTTTCCCTCTCTGTGACTGTTCTATACGCTGATGCAGAGAAACAACCGGTAGATACGGGTCACTTAATGGAGTGGGTGATTCACATCCGCTATGCTGATATTCTCCCGTATTACTTTCACTCTTATTCATGCTAAATCACACTCTGTCTATCTCTCTCTCTCTCTTATAAACTCATACTAGGGAAGTAGGGCATTCTATTGTTTTCTTTCCTTGTTTTTATACCGAGTACTTCACAGATTATTATGACCTCCATGACAGCTTGGCACATTTTCTGGGGCATTTATAATAGGCCAGCAGCAACTGAACTGCTTTTTTGTGTTAAAGAAATCACAAAAACAGAAAGACCGAGCCACTTCTGCTCATCCGGCATCTTCTGCCTGTCGTGATGTTGTGTAGGACGTGTGGTGTGTGTTGCAGTGATGAGTCCACCATCCCGTCCCCAATTTGTGTCCATGTTCCTTTCCTCACTCCCCCTGTCCACCTTTCAGCTCCTGTCTAAACTCCAGATTAGCCACTTCATTAGGCAACCTGTACGTCATCGCCGGAGACTCTGGGAATCACCCTCGACCCACGTTTGCATCCTCGTCTCCGTCCTTCCCTGTCCCCCGTGCCACATTTGCCAGCATCTCGGGTCTGGCTGCACACAGGTTGCACTACGAAGTCAACAACAACAACAGTGATCAGTATAGCATCTCCAATGCCAATTCCAAGATCTCGGCATTCAGCAATCACAACCGCAGCAGCCTGGGTGGAGCCTCCACCACTGGGAGGTTTGGCTTGGAGGAGCCAGGTCAGAATCCAGTCACCGCAGATCTGAGTCAGGCCTCAACCCGATACCTCAGCCGCTCCATTCCCGTAAGTGAGCCTGTCCTCCTCCTTGCACATCCCTGCACACGCAACAGCAGCATTTCTTCTGACAGCTCCTTTCTCACATTTTCTCACTCAATGTCATTCCTTTGATTCGGGTGTAATCCTTCTAATCCTACTCATGCTAGGATTAAAGGGGTGGTTTCGAGAAAATGTTTTCCCTTACTACTTTTAGATTTGCACTACAGCTGTGAAACTAATGTAGCTTATGAGTAATGGAAGTCTATTTAATCCAAAATCTTTCCCATAAATACACAGCTATGAAGTTTGCTTCTTTCGTTTTGCACTGGAGTTGCCAGGCTAATGTAGCTTGTGAGTAATAGCAGTCTTATGTCAACCAAACTCTTTGTCAAAAGTGCATGTCCCTGATGTTTGCTACTTTATGGCCAAAAGTATGTGGACCCCTGCCTATGACTCTCATATATGGGTCTTCTAATTTTGCCACAAAGTTTGAGGCAAACGATTGTCTAGAATGTCTTTGAATGCAATAACATTACAATTTCCCTTCACTGGAACCCAGATCCCCAAACATGTTCCAACATGATAGTGCCACTTTACACAAAGCGAGATGCACAAAGAAACCATGACATGATTTGCTAAGGTCAGTGTGGAAGTACTCAAGTGGCTTGCACAAAGCCCTGACCTCAGCCCCTCTGCACACTTTGGTGAACACCTTGGGATTAAATAGAATACAGGCTGTACACCAGGCCTCCTCAACCGATATCAGTGCCTGATCCAGTAATGCTGTTGTGGTTGAATGGGCAAATCCCCATAGCCACACTCCAAAATCTAGTGGAAAGCCTTTCCAGAAGAGTGGAGGCTGGTGTAACATCTTTGTGCTACAGTATTTTAAAATAAACTATACTATATACTATATGGGGTGGACCACAGGATACCAGATTGTGCTTTAGGTGTAAAAAATGTATATTAAAAAAAAAAGATTGTTCAGTGTGTCTGCTTTGATGGCACTACAGTGTTTGGCTATGCAGAGAAGTTTGGTTTATGTACAAGAAAGATTTTGGGTGACATAGACTTCCATTTAATGCAATTATATTGTCTTATACAACAAATACTGTATGTCTTGGTTAAGAAATTATATTCAGCATAAGTGGAACTGTGTAAATTATAATTTTCTCTGAACCATTCCTGTAAGTGTAGTGTACAACTTAAAACAATGACTTATTAATACACGAATTTTAACAAAAGAATTAGATCACACCTTTAACTACATTGTTTTATATTGTTATCAGAATGCTTTTGTCTCTTTAGTGTGTGTGTGTGTGTGTGTGTGTGTGTGTGTGTGTGTGTGTGTGTGTGAGAGAGAGAGAGAACTTGCATATTACTTTTAGCACACAATGTCTAATCTAAGCTCCTTATAAATGCTTCTGATTATCTCCAGGGAGTTTTACTCAGTGTGTTTGTCTTCCACGTCCTCTAATGAAACTCTTATTAAGGCCTTTAAATATACTCCAATTGCTGTCGTCTGGTGGGCTTTAATTGTTTGTGGTGTTGAAACTAATTTTCTAGCAGCACTCAGATACACGCTACCTTTTAACTCCTCTGCTTCATTTCAAGTGTCTCCCACGCTTACTGATTAAACCATTAAAAAAAAAAGATCTTGATTACAGCTAACGTATCTATCTATCTGTCACAGTGGTTCTGGCTGCTTTGTACACTTGTTTGGAGCTGCCTCCAGCACTAACACAACAACTTACGGCTCGTTCCATGCTGCTGTTCGATGCACTGGGATTGTTATAGGGTACACAAAGTGCTTATTGAGGCAATATTACTGCAGTCCTTCCCTGTTACAAGTTTCCCAACACAGTCATTGGGCAGTCATGAGACGTTTTAATTGTAGGAAACTTAAAATTTCTGTCTTACATATAGTACTCAGTGACTTTTGGTATATTTCTCCAAAAACCAGCTGTTATGCTGGAACAGTCATCGACCGTAGTTTCTGCTGCAAAATACAGGTTTATATTAATGCTCTTGTTCCAAAGCGTTATCATTTCTATAGCAACTGCTCATTCACAGGGACATGTATGGTGGATGCTCCACATATTCTAATACTAATAATAAACAGCTTAAAAATGTTATTTAATAAATAACTAATTCTAAGTGTTGATATGGTTAAATGTTCTGTTAATAGATGTTTAACATTTATGGAAGGGCTCACTAGTGTCACAGAGGAGTTTACGCTTTGTGGTTTCTTGATAAGAAAAAAAAAGCTGGTGAGGAATTTAAAGCTGGTATAATGCAAATGAGAATAGAAAACGCAGGTGTTGCACCACATTAAAAGGAACCACTACATGTACAATGTGTGATATGGCAAGTGCAAGCTTTATTTTGCATTACTTTGGTATTGCGGCACAGTCTGTCGTGCCACTTATAGCACAACGATTTGCCAATGATTCCAATATTTTTAATTTATTCATATTTAAAGTTATGGAATGTCTGAGAGATGAGTTAGTACCTGTTCATTGTTCACTGGGCTATCTCTCTCTCTCTCTACCCCCCCCCCCCCCTTTCAATTACTTGTTAAACAACACCCTGTTTTTAAATCTATTTATTATTAGTCTTAGATTACGGGGAGCGTCTGCCATATAAATCCCTGTGTATGAGCTGTTACAATGAACAAGAACATGTTGAAATGAGCGAATTAATATTAACGTTCATGTTACAGCCAGAACTACATGTGCTGTTGCACAAAAATAATGCATGTCTTCTGAGCAGTCAGATTCAACTGTGCTGTGATATAAAGAAAATTATAGACACCTTTGACCAATCAGTGTTGACAATTCAACAGCTCTGGGTACATATTTGTAAGTTATTTGCAAGTTATTAAGAGTGACCACACTGCTCAGTCATTCTGCTGTCAGTTCAGAGGTTTTTTGGAAAGGTCAGAATTGAATTTCCTCGTATTGTCGTGTTTTTGTTCCCATGATTGTTGGTGTAAGGTGTAACCCTCAAGCTCAATTAAATGGCCTTTTGTGACTGGAGCAGCAGGATGCAGGATCACTCTACTCCTACTTTTTTAAAGGATGGATTTAGAGCCAATTCACGCCTACACCTCACAGCTCTAACATGCATCATGAGGTACAATACAGATTTCCTGAAAGCTTTGATTTGGTATTATGGAAGGATTCTCACAGCCAGGGGTGTAGGTTCCGCTGGGGGAAAATGCTCTCCTCATAGACCTAGTTTTTTGTCCTTTGCCGTCAGCTACACCTAATGACTTTGACTAGGTGACTCAAGTCGTGAGAGGAACAGCAGGAAGCTGTTGGATTATTCCCTCAACTTTCACTGACAGCTCTCGTCCTCTGTTTGAAATGATTGATTTAGAGCCAGATCTTGCCCACGCTTACCAATACGAAGGAAACCTCCATCCTGAGGTACAGGTGCATAGCTCCTGCAGTCTTGGTTTGCTATTATGGAAGCATTCCCACAGCTAAACATCACGGATTACGAGACATCAAATGGCCGTGAGGAGTGTGAGCAGGTTGTGAGCAGTGTTGCTGTGCAAGCGAGATCAAAACACCCACATGCTTCAGAATAAAAAAAAAATCTTGTTTAGCTTGTGTGTGTTCTGTTGCTTTTTCATCCATTCAGTCAGTATCCTTCATCTTCATGTAGAAGAGACAGACATGCCTAATTCAAGAGAATTTTCCTTTTCTTTCTTCTCACTGAAACTTTTATTGCATTTCCTAAAACTTTGGGAAGCAATGGAATAAGGATGAGCAATATGAAGATATAATGTCCATATTGTGATGAATTGTCATATCTTTCTGAGATATTGTGTGTATTGTGATATATTATTATAATATAATTTTTATAATCTAATAAAAAAAATTGGTTATTAATTAACAGTTACAAACTGGATGCAACTGAGTAGATTTTTAAAAAATCTTTAAAATACAAAATGTGAATATTCTTACAATTTCTTAAATGTATTTATTTATGTAGATATTAATGTATCATTGATCTGTTTTTTTTTATTTTTTTATTTTACTATTTTGCAAACATATATATTAGGGCTGCACGATTATGGCCAAAATGATAATCCTGATTATTTTGATCAATATTGAGATCTTGATTATTTATCACAATTATTCATTGATTTAGGGACAACATATTTTTATTGCACTTTCACATTAAAATAAACAGACCGCTGCTTTCACCTCCATGTTGTGCTACATTCCTGTTCATGTACAAATCTTCACATCAAATTAGACTGATCCTTAAAGTGCATCATGTCATAGATCCATCCATCTTCTATACTTTATCCTTTTCAGGGTCATGGGGAAACCTGGAGCCTATCCCAGAGAGCCATCTCAAAAATGCAAAACATAAATAAAATAGTACCAAAAATATAGGAAAAGTAAAAATAAAAATGCCATCAACCAAATGAAAATATAAAATCAAATATAACAATATGCAACCAAAACGAAAATAATTCAGGCCTATGCCGAAAAGGCAATAACAGTGTTTACAGAAGGAGAGATGCAAGACAATTTCTTTAATAATAATTACAAACATTTAGGTGCACAGTTGAAGTTGAGTTTTTTATTTATTTTTATTTTTTAGAGAAGGGAACATTAATATGCCACAATATAAAGCACAAGTAGGAATGAGCAAACTTGAGCTTGTCCATTATGACAGAATTTAGGAGCATAGTGTGAGCCATGACACATTAATTTAACTTCTGATAAACTAAATGTAATATTTTCAGTTAATTTTACAGACTGTATGCACAAAACAACAGCTAACCTGTTCCACCTTGTAAACAAATACAATAAACATCAATGTTCAATGTTTGAAGTCTGCTCCTCTTAAATATATTTACAGCTACACTTTTAGACATAGTTCTGGGCTGGAGTCAGTTCGCGATCCACTCCTTTATATTGTGTATATATCTGAATAATCTTATATAGAATGTGATTGGGTGAGTTTCATTACCCGTCAGATGCAAAGCGCTTTAGTTTAATGGTGTTCATTAGGGATGCACCAATCAGGATTTTTACGACCGAAACCGATCCAGATTCCAATCTGTTTAAGCTTTAATCAGGAGGACATAAACAGTTAAATGTTAAGCTCTTTGCTCATGGTCACTGTTAACTGAGTTAAAATAATAGCAATGAGAAATACTGTTGGTTAATTGATAAATAAACAATCTTAAACAATAGTCTTAATTAAAAGTAGACTAACACAAGCATGATCTATATTGGGAAAAAAGGATAATAGCTTTCTAAGGAGATAGCGAACTTAATGTCAAATTGATATTAAATGCAACTCATAGTAATTATTTATAATTTTATTTATATTTTATGAAGTTATTATATCTATTTTTTATATTTATAACTAAGCACATTTTCTGTCTTTACATTTTAGTAGTTTTCTGTTTGTTTGATTAAATCAAAACATGGAAACTGGAGTTTAGTTTTCTGATGATATCTGGCAACCTTAATTTTAAATGACGTGACTACGATATGTATTTGAGTTAGTGAAGAGCGTGAAGGAGAGCAGCAGCATACTCCTTCTGAACAGATGCTAATCTTGATTATTAAATAATTCCTCACCAATCATAAAGAAGTTTGAATTAAACCCACCTTGTAGCGTTAGCATTATTATTAATTTACTCCACCCGATGGCGCTGTGTCTACGTGAGTAGGTGAAAGTTCAGGTCATTTTGCGGAATCAATAAAAGATGGCGGTTTGTGAGATTGGGAAGTTGAGAGAAGCAGATGGTGTTCAGTGTTACTCTTCTGTCATAATGGCTTCTCTGCAGTATTTGCACACTTGTTCGGTGACCGAGGTGATGAAAAGCAGTGTGAAAGTAACTGTTGCTCGGTGTGAATGCATTTTGGACTTCCTGTAGTTTTTATTTCGATTGTATTATACAACTCCGAACAGGTCACTCGCACAGATGCAAATAAATATTTATTCACAGTCGCACAAAATACTGTTCAGTCACAAAGGCAAGTGAAATGGTTGCACTGTAGAGCCCTGAGTTTATCTGCAAATTTTTTTCCTGTTCGGCGTGATGTTTAATGTCCCCGACAACCTCTGTAGTGCCATTTAGCATCATGCTAGTGCCATGATTTCCCCTCGCGCAAGCGCTGGAACTAACAGCTCGAGCGCTAAAATTCTAAATCCATTTCTAGGTTTTGGCATTACAAAATGACATCATCCCTGCGCCAGTCTATGGTGATTGGCTGCAAATTTAGAAAGCACTTGATTTGATCTGTAGTGGAGATTTCTATGAGCGGAGGAAGAACTTTAAACGGCAATATCATAGTCAATCGTGTTCATTTAATCGTGGGTAGTGAAAATTGTAATCACGATCGATATTCGATTAATTGTGCAGCCCTACTATATAGCATGATACGTCTCGACATATCGTAGAAATGTCTTTTATTATTGTGATGGGACATTTTGGTCATCCACTACCCACTCTTACAATTGGAAAGGTTTTTCCAAGATCACCAAGATCAGCACCAATTTGGTATCAATGATGCATAGAAGTAGACTAGCAGCATTGTTCACTCCTGATCATCACAATGCAAAACCTAGCCCAAGTTTAGTGATAAGTCCACGTTATATTATTTGCTGTTAAATGTCTTGCTTAATTGTGGAACTGAGTGCAACAGCACCACCGATGCTTGTAAGAAAAACACGATGTTATGAAGAAGCAAGAAATTAGTCTGGGGTTGATTTCTTTCTAGCCCAGACTGTATACTCATTCATGAGTGACAGTTGCATCATGCATAAGTGTCAGGCAATTACACAGAATGGCATATCCACTAGGTTTGTTCTCCATTTGCTTTGGTGACACATCATAAGCATCATCATTAGCAGTGATTCGGAAGGTGAATGTAAAGAATATAGTCACGGGTGTATGAACATGAACAAAGTGGATCATTTACTCCACTTTGGGCAGCTGTGGCGCAGTTGGTAGAGCGGGTTGTCCACTGATCGTAGGATTGGCTGTTTGATTCCCGTGCCGGGTGACTCCACATGCCGAAGTGTCCTTGGGCAAGACACTGAACCCCAGGTTGCTCCCAATGGCAAGCTAGCGCCTTGCATGGCAGCTTTGCTACCATTGGTGTGTGAGTGCATGGGTGAATGAGACACAATGTAAAGCGCTTTGGATATAAGTGCACATTTACCATTTACTCGATCATCATTTTTTTCCTAAAAAAAGAAAAATGCCTTTTCAAGAGAAATTAGAAGTAGATAGACTTGCAGTATCTCACAAACATGAGTACACCCTTCACATTTTTGTAATTATTTGATTATAACTTTTAATGTGACAACACTGAAGAAATGACACTTTGCTACAATGTAAAGTAGTGAGTGTACAGCTTGTGTAACCGTGTAAATCTGCTGTCCCCTCAAAATAACTCAACACACAGCCATTAATGTCTAAACCACTGGGAACAAAAGTGAGTACACCCCTAAGTGAAAATGTCCAAATTGGGCCCAAAGTGTCAATATTTTGTGTGCCACCATTATTTTCCCGCACTGCCTTAACCCTCTTGGGCATGGAGTTTTGGAGTTTTGTGAGATACTGTAGCTTTGAAAGATTGTGCCTCATCATTCTTGTTATGCCATTGTTGAAACCACAATATAATGCATTCTTCAACACTAATAGTTTCATTTTTGAGCTATTGATAGATGTTCGATTTCATCCTCACATATAAACAGTTGCTGCTATTTCAACCTCTTCTTCCATGGAGGTGAAAGTTAACACCAGGGTCTGGTCATTTTTACAGGAAATGGACTAGAAATGGAACCCAAAATTGTTTTAACTCTCGTTTGTGCTTGTTCATTCATCCGTTTTTCATGCTGTTTATGGGGGGGTCTGGAGCCTATCCCAGGGAACTTGGGGCGCAGTCACACACAAACACATTCACACACTGTGAACAATTTGGATATGCTAATCAGCCTACAACACATCTTTGGAATGGGGGAGGAAACCCCAGAAGAAGGAGAAAATGCATAGTCTGCACACACTGGGCAGAAGCGGGATTCAAACCCCCAACCCTGTAGGTGTGAGGCTAACTGCTAAGCCACCGGGCCGTGTTTCTGGTGGCTGCTTTTGTTTTTTTGTTTTTTCACCCCCTGAATTTCCATTTGCTGGTGTCTATCTCTGAAACCTCAAAAAACATTATCTCCACTAATGTGTTAAGATCTTTTTTTTTTATTATTCCTGCTGTATGTGTGCTGCTTTTTTTTAGCAATATGCACAAATTGGCACTCGATTATGCATGCGGTACATCTACATTCAGCAACTTTTTCTATTACTTAGCCCAAATGTTGTTTCCTGTCTATTAGAGAGGAGAGTGAGTGTAATTTTCACATATTTAATGCAAATTAAATTTTCCTGTCCACATTGAGATGACCTTTCTCTCATCTGTCTGTTCCATAATAATAAGCCTCAAAGCTCGGCTGTTTAGTCTAACGTTTATCCATGCTGTGATGTGTCAGTTTCTGTTGTTATGTTCAGCGTGGTAACGACTGTCTCTTATTATTCTACACCCCCTCCCAGTCTCTTCAGTCGGAGTGTGTTCGGTATTAAAGCTGCAACTCTGCACTGATCCTGAATCTGTCCTCCTGGCCCATCGTTCTTTCTCCACTCGCTGACATCCAGCCTGCTAAGGAAACAAAAGGAACTGAATAAAGCCAGAGGTGCTGGAACTGTATCTGTAGATCCAGTGTTAAAATGCTCTGAAGGAAACTCATAATTATCTGTTTTGAAATAAATGTGCGCGCGCTCTCTCTCTCTCTCTCTCTCTCTCTCTCTCTCTCTCTCTCTCTCTCTCTCTCTCTCTCTCTCTCTCTCTCT
>JAOUWY010000003.1:13838500-13858323 GCA_025728095.1 Prietella phreatophila
GGGGGTTTGCAGAAGGTGGGGGGGTCATGTCGACATGTCTTTTTCTCCTGACGTTGTGTAGCTAATAGAGATGGGGGAAAAATAAAACAAAACAAAACAAAATAAAATCTTTTAAAAATCACTTTTATTTGAATAGTGGCAGATTACAGACATTTTTTTATTATTATTGTCCACAATCTGACTATGGACATGAGTTAGCAAAGAAACAATTCTGTTTTGATATCAGGTTGACTTTAAAGGGATAAATAAAAATTCTATGAAAGTTAAAATGTCAGTTAAAAAAATGTCAGTTAAAAAAGATAATAATCCAATTAGATGTTATTTTGAATTGTCGTTATACAGTATGAAAATGTAGCACTGCATATGTGAAATGCAGGTTGAGTAAGTGTGTGTGTGTGTGTGTGAGTGGTCACAGGGCCTCTCCAGTGGTGCTTCCTCGTCGTTTGTTAAGCTCTGAAAAGCCTCCGTCAGTGTGCATTATGCCTGGCAGAATGGGCTCACTGAGGCCTGGCACAGGTTTTTGGTTTTTTTTGGTGGATGAGACTCCATATCCAGAGATGCCCGATTCCTCAGCACTGGGCTGCCTGCCGCCTCACGGCCCATCTCCACGGCAACACTGCCAGGGTCGGTGTCTGAAAACAATTTGGCACTTAATTAGAATTTACTTTACGTAAATGGTGGGAAAGTGGGGGCGAGGGAAGGGATGCGGGGGGAGGGGAAGAATGAGGTGCATGCTTGTTACACACTGCCAGATGAAGGAATGTGATTTCTATGGTTTTCCATTGTTTTTTGTCTAAAAAACAAACAAACAAACAAAAAAAACAGACTCGTCTAAATTATACAATATGATCTTCAAATTATCAGTCACATTTTTGTGTTCCTGAAAAGAGGTGCATGAGTTACCTCGATCAACTCTGGTAAACATTGTGTTTCTGCTTGTGTGTGTGTGTGTGTGTGTGTGTGTGTGTGTGTGTGTGTGTATGTGAGATTATGTAATGGCTCACCCATGTCAGGCATGTGGGGACCATTCAGGTTCCCTTTCCCCTGGTTTTGTTTGAGTCCAGTGAGCCAGTGACAAATTGTCCCAGTAGCCTGTGCCAAGCTGTTCAACCGAAGTGCGATGAGAACTTGAGCTATTTCTGTCCACTGGATGAAAACATGAGCAAATGCACAAAAGAGAAATAACAAGCCACAGAAAAAGTTCGGTTCAAGATTTATTAAGTTATTAAGTGCTCATTTCCTTTTCTTCTTTACTTGAACTGTTTTATGCCACATCCAAATGAGAGTTTCTGTGTTTTGGCTGAGCAACCATTTCTACCCACTTTCTATGCATGGTTTAGAGTTCATCAACAATATTAATATCTAGAATTATCTATAAAAAAATTCTCACATCCCCAAAGTTCTAAACATTGACTGCTTAAATACTTTCCAAAACAAACGAATGACAGGAAGGCTGTCCCTGTTTCCCTGTTCTGCAGTCTGGTCATGAAGCAAAATGTTTCCCTCAGCAGCCACGGCCTTCTCCCACGGCTCGCGGTGGGAAGTTGCTGCTCCCCCTGGCTCGAGGTTCTCCTAAGAGGCGGAAATGTTAAGGGAATAGTGAAGAATGCCTTTTTTGGGGGTCTATGATGTTTACTCTGCCTCCATCACCCCACCCTTTCCCTGCACAGTATCAGACTTTAAATAGTCTCAAATAGCAAAGCTGGCACCAGAGAGTACCCAGAAACAGAGGTACAGAGTTGAGTAATTGTTTTCTTTTATGATGGACGTTTTCCCGGGTGAGGGCCATGAGTATAGTATCAGTGAAAAGTTGTTCGAATTCATTGTATATCGGACCTGATTGAGGGATGGGGCAAAAATAATTGAGGAATAATAAATTCAAGACATCAATGATGATTCTGAAATCACATAGGCTTAATAATAAAGTCAACAGCAGCAAACATTTTTTCATTAACATACATTAATTACAAAAGGAAATACTTTGTAATCAGAAATATAAGCCCAGTGTTTTTCATGATGGATAAACATAAAATGTTCATTAAATTCCCATGCTTTAAAAAAAAAAGTAGATGTCTTCACCCACACATACCCTGCCTCTATGTATTTCTGTCCTTAGTGCCACTGAGATTTGGGGTGAGGGGGTGGTGTGTATACTATAAAAAGTTATTTTAAAGATCGTCAGAGAATGCATCAGGTCATGCTGGTCAGATAAAGTCAAGTGTACACATCCGCATGTTATCTTTACATAAAATGATATAAAAATGCACATGCATGAAACAGGTAGTGAGAAAAATTTAGGATTAAAATTAAAGTCCTTAAATTAAAGTCCTTAAAATTATTAGCAATTTCTTCTATAAAGCTCTTGATGTGTGGGTTAATCAATCTGAGGAAAATAACATGGCATGACACAATGTCTTTCTTTCTGTAGAGAAAATCTAGTGCATAAATACATGAAAGCTCACAGAAAGACCTGTTTATCCTATCATTAAGGAGCACCACTGGAAGGCAGTAGGAGGAAGCGATCAGGAAATGTTAAATGCATTGGTATGCTGTCCATGATGCAGAAGCAAGGGTGAGTCATTTCCTAAGAAGCCCAGCTCTCGGTAAACCATCATGTCTTCCTAATACTATATTCTTCCATCCAAACACACTCAGCTTGGTTCAAAGCAAGGATGGGATACCAGATGTAATCAGATGTAGCATGTGATCATTGATATATTGTTATCATTAACAGTGAGAGTCATTTCCAATTTTATTTTCTTAACTTTAATGCCAAATAATACTTTCCTGTGCTTAGTCACCCCTCAGTCTTTATCACATGCTGCATATGATTCATAAATTGTATAAATATAAATATAATTACAGAAATATAATGCATATTTATTATATAAACACCGTACACTTAATAGGAACATCTGTACACCTGCTCATTTATGCAGTTATCCAATCAGTCAATCATGTGGCAGCAGCACAATGCATAGAATCATGCAGATACAGGACAAGAGCTTCAGTTTCTGTACACATCAAACATTAGAAATTGTGTGTGTGTGGGGAAGGGATCTCTGTGACTTTGATTGTGACATGGTTGTTGGAGCCAGATGGGCTGTTTTGAGTAAGCATTGAGTGAGCGACAGTTCTGTGAATGGAAACACCTTGTTGATAAGAGAGCTCAGAGGAAAATCGGCAGATTGGTTTGAGCTGCCAGGAAGTCAGTAGTAACTCATATAATCACTCTTTAAAACTGTGGTGAAAGTATCTCAGCATGCACAAAACATAGAACCTTGAGCTAGATGGGCTACAACAGCAGACTGGGTTCCACTGAAAAAACTGGAAGCTCTCATGGTCAAGATGTTTAAAGATTAGAAGAAAAAAATGGTCTTTTTCCAGTCTTCATCTGTCCAGTTTTGGTGAGTCATATGTTACTACATTTGATAGTAAGCATGCGGCTCTTTTCAAGGTTTAGATTGCCAATTAGTGCAGTAAATAATAGTAATTAACAATAATCTAAAAGACATATTAAACATTTGCCACACAAGATATACAATTGGTTTATACAGGGTTATTCAAATAGCAGCAGTTCAAAGCCGAATGCTATTTGCAAGTTTAAGCTGTTAGTAGCTACATTCAGCCTTATAATCCATTAACAATCCAACTATGAGCTCAGAACAGAAATCAGATTAGAGTAACCGACTGAGAAATTTCACCTGGAAAAAATATCTGTCCAATCAAACGAAGTCAGTAACTGTTTAAATAATCTGTTAAATAGAAGAATGTCATGGATGTGTGTGTGTGTGTGTGTGTGTGTGTGTGTGTGTAATAATATAGTCTTGTAGGAATCATAATACAAATGTTACAGTTCATGTTACAGATATTAATCTATTAGTAATAATCATGAGGTTGTCTGGGCATCGAACTACTATCTAAGGCAGATGAAGGATGTGACCTGATCTCATTTAAATTCATCTAATATTTGCCAGATATTCAGCAAGGATTCCGAACTTGAACACATTTACAAAGGGATTTTTTTGTGCTGTTATTCCCATACTGTTGCTTTTAATGTAATATATAAATCTAATATATAAAGATGAGTAATGGACAATATGTATAAAACCCTCCAGGATGTGTTACTGTAGGAAACTAATCAACTTTTAGATGGTAACAGTACCTTTGCTTCATCACACTACCCTATCATTGATTATTTTCCTACAGTGGGGCTTGAAAATTAATGATGTTTTAGAATTTGCTATATATCTGCATAAATATGACCTAAAACATCATCAGATTTTCACACAAGACCTAAAACTTTACAAGGAGAACCCAATTAAACAAACAAGACAAATATACTTGGTCATTTATTTATTGAGGAAAATTAATAAATACACAAACCTTTGCTTTCAGTATCTGGTGTGACCCCTTTGTGCAGCAATAACTGCAACTAAACATTTCCAGAAACTGTTGATCAGTCCTGCGCATCAGCTTGGAGGAATTTCAGCCCATTCCTCAGTATAGAACAGCTTCAACTCTGGGATGTTGGTAGGTTTCCTCACATGAACTGCTTGCTTCAGGTCCTTCCACAACATTCCTACTGAATGATGGTCAGGACTTTGACTTGGCCATTCCAAAACATTAACCTTTTTAACAACTTGTGTGCTTGGGGTTGTTGTCTTGCTGCATGACCCACTTTCTCTTGAGATTCAGTTCACAGACAGATGACCTGATATTTTCCTTTAGAAATTGCTGGTATAATTCAGAATTCAGTGTTCCATCAATGATGGCAAGTTGTCCTCTTCCAGATGTATGAAAACAGGCCCAACCAAGATACTACCACCATCGTGTTTCACAGATGGGATAAGTGTTTTATCCAAACATAACACTCATTTGAACCAAAAAGTTCTATTTTAGTCTCATCCATCCACAAAACATTTTTCCAATAGCTTTCTGGCTTGTCCACATGATCTTTAGCAAACTGCAGATGGGTAGCAATGTTCTTTTTGGATAGCAGAGGCTTTCTCCTTGCAACCCTGCCATGCACGCGTGTGTTATTCAGTGTTCTCCTGATGGTGGGCCCATAGACATTAACATTAGCCAGTTGAAAACACCTGTCTCTAATTTCACCTTCAAACTAAACTGCTAATCCTGTAGGTTCAGATTATTTTGCCATTCACAGATATGTAATATTGGATCATTTTCCTCAACAAATAAATGATCAAGTGTAATGTTTTTGTCTCATTTCTTTAACTGGGTTCTCTTTCTCTACTTTTAGGTCTTGTGTGAAAATCTGATGATATTTTAGGTCATATTTATTCAGACATATAGACCATTCACAAACTTTCAAGCACCACTGTATAACAGTGTTTTATTCCTTACTTATCGAATATATACACACAGACAAAATTACTAAAGATTGACAGCCTTAAATAAAAATGAGAGAAATGCAGAAAAAAACTATTGACAAGTTTATAGATTCATACGACCCAGTAACTAAATCTAAAGCACAATATTTTTTATATTCCATGGCTTGGTGAGTGAATTTAACCAGAGGTATTTATCTGTGCAGAGAGCTCCTTTTAGCATGCAGCCTAGCGCTCATTACACATGCAAAAGCCCAGTGTTTGAGCCCATGCTTCCTGAATGAGCTCCTTTTGTGGAGTAATTGGAGATCACACTGTGTTACTCACAAAAGAGGTGTAGGGCCTCTCTCTCCTTTTTCTCTCTTCTTTTTCTCTCTCCATTTTCTCTCTCCATTTTTCTCTCATTTCTCATTTCCCCCTGCCACCCTTATTACGCCCCTCTCTCAGTTCTCCACAACACTTGTGTAAGTTGTTGCATAAAAATATACTTGTCTGCAATTTTTTTTTGTTGTTTTTTTTACAAACTGTTATGTGTTTTTGGGAAAAGTGTTTCATTTGAATAGATTGTTTAAACCCATACCCCTGGACTCATTTATGTGATTTTTAACCATTTTTTAAATCCCATATTTTATTATTTACTGCTAAAGAGCTAACATGAGCTAACCTGACAGTATATCTGATATAATCTTTTCCCACCACAGATGTTATTTACTGTTAGCAAGATGGCTAACATATCTAACATCAGATAATCTGAAAGGATTTCTGACATAAACTGTGTCACAGATGTCATATATTATCCCCAGATGAGTATAGGTTGACTTTTGAGTCTGGTATCACTCATGGTTTCTTCATCATATTATCTTAGGGAGTTTTTCCTTGATACCATCCTCGCTGGCTTTCTTATTAGGGATACATTTATAATTTTGAAATTTATATCCAGAATTGATATATTTCTATAAAGCTGCTTTGTGACAATGTCCATTGTTAAAAAGAGGGTAATGGTAAAGATATATTCATAGTTTCTGTATAAATGATTTTTATTAGTTTAAAATACATGTTCATGAGGACCTTAAATGATTGATATTTGTTATTGAGATGTTCTGTTTCCTCAACTCTTATCTTCAATTATTATAAATCCTTTGTATCCTCCATTCGTTCTGCAGTGCCTTAACCACAGCTGAGCAAACACAAGGCCAGTCTAAATGTGTGTTTATACTGAAGATCTGGTATGGAAATGGAACAGAAATCCAGGTGGTGCGGTTACTTTTCTGAAAATACAGCCAGAGTTTGGTCAAATAAGCAAGATAATGGAAATTCCCACATCATCTCTAAGGTAACTCAGTAAAAACATTATAACTTAAATAGCAGCCCTTTAAATAAAACATGGATGACTGGGTTGCCATTGAGAGGCCATATAGACCACTTTTGTTCGGCTCAAATATTTTACTGAAGAGAGGCTAATGATTAATTCATGTGTATTTATGCATACACATAGTGTACACACTCAAAGTGAGTGATTATTAAGAAAGGCATTAGGACTAGCTCATGTCTTCAAGTTAGCCATTGTAATCATTAAACTTAGTCAGAAAGCATCTACTCCCAAATTTTACTACACAGTGACTTATCCGTAAACTTCAAACTGTACAAGCAACTATGATTAACCCGCAGCAGGACCACATTGTTCCACCTGAGACTGTTTAACTGGATTCAGTGTGAGTCTTTAGAAGCTTTACTGAAAATCATTTAGTGGTAAAAATGATCTTCCTGTCATTTAAACAAGTCAGTATCTCTATAATCTTATCATACTTGCTGTTTGGCTTGTTTAGCAATCATCACTACTCTCGGAGATGTAGTTGTTCCTGTGAAAAAAAAGAGATATCAGGCAAACTGACAAACCCAAATTGTCAACATGGATTTCCTGTTGGTGTAAATTTGAAGAAAACATTCATTGCTTGCTTTGCTATTTTATATATGGATCAGTTTTCATCATACTAGTGAAATGCGGGTCTTGTTTTATGTTCATTTCCTTCCCACTGTACATATTCATTAGCCTACATCCTACTGCTTTGACTTGATTAAATAATCATCGGTGCAGCACAAAGTAAATACTGTGAAATACAGCTGATATTATCAGGGACTTGCTTTAGCTTATGAATGGTTCTTGCTCTTGCCAATGTGGTGGGAGCGCTTAAGTATAAAAAAAATTTTTATGCTAAACCTAGCCACATAGTTAACTTGGTCTAACCTTACAGGATTTCTAACTGAAATATCTTAGATGTTATCTACAGTATAAGGCCATCCAGATAGCTAACATGACCTCACCTGAGAGGAACTCTACAAAGATTTTTTTTTAAATCATAATGCTAATTATTTACAGCTAAAATAACCAGATAGCTAACATGAGCTAAGCTCACATGTTTTCTGACATGTTTTTTTTTTTTTTAAATCATAGATATTATTTACTGCTGATGCTAGCTTGATAGTTAATCTGACAGGATTTCAGAAGGACTTATTTCATAGTTGTTATTATTACTGCTAAATTTAGCCAGATATATCATGCTTAAGTGAGAGGATTTTTTATATTTGGTCTTAGATAAAATGGAGGTTTTATCTATCAGTTAGATAAACAACCAGTTAGGAAAAGGTGCTTCATTAAGCCTCAAGGCATTGCTGTGGTTTTATACACAAACACTCTCCATATCTTGTTTGGGTAAATCTTTGAAATATCAAATTTGATATGATAAGATTGCATTTATTGTTTTGTATATGTTTTGTATCAGTTTTCATCTTTTTGTCAGTGATATACATAACCGATTAATTATTTTGGTGTTAAAATATAAAAAGTACAAAGACAGACTAAAATTTGTGTTTCACTAAATTCACTAGTATTGATAAGAAAAGGACATAAGGAACTCATGAAGTCATAAATGGAAAAACATTTGGAGTAACAAATATGTGAGTAAATAAATATGTCACATGATTAAGCAGGAAAATAAATGTAAAAAAATGGCAAATTACATTATTCAAGCCAAAATGGAAGGTAAATACAAAAATATTGTTACATTATTACTTTGTCATGTCCTCATGATGCCACAACCATGATCTTCAGATCTCGACCTCATCACATGATCTCCAGTCAAGCGCCTATCCTTGCTAAAAGTCACCTGATTATTAATGATGTTCACCTGTTTGTAATCACATTACTCGTTTTAAATAAGCCAGACTGCCACATTGCTCAAGTTTGTGTCTGCAATGAGGCAGACTAACTTTTGTTAGTGCTCTAACCTCAGCTTCCTGATTTTGTTTCCTAGTTTACAACTTCCCTGCTGAAAAAAAACAATAGAAACCCTCAGAGTTTTTAATGGTTTTAATGGTTATAATGGGAATTATATTAGTTTTAATGGAATTTATATTAGTTTTAATGGAAACTGTGGGTCTCTAATATGTTTCCTTCTATTGGTGACATGTAATGTCTAGTGGATACCATTAAAAACCAATAATGGTAATGGTTTTAATGGTTAGCTGATGGTTTGTAATGGTATTTGTAGTGGAAACTAGTAGAGTATTGTCTAACCATTTAGTTTAGCAGACATATTCATTTTGTTACAGTATCAGAAAATGTGCACTTGCGTCCATTACATATTATTCTGTACAATTAGCTTATAACATATTAATCTACACAAATGAATTGTTTCCTCAAGGACATATTAAGAAATATTAAGACAATATTGGCCTTCATAGAGCTGGAAAGGGGGATTAAAAAGCTATTAGAGTGTATACATGTGTACCAACAGTAAAAACCCACTGTTTAGAATAAAAACAAATCAGACACTAAGATACAGCCAACGAATGAAATAAAAGTAACTGAAGAATGTTCAGAAAATCCAAAGTAACAGGGACCATGAAAAACTCTAAATAGAAAGTGGAATAAAAGTCTACATTATATCATATTTAGAAGTACAATTTTCATAAGTGATAATTAAGGAATTTAGGAAAGGCACTATCTAAATTAAGCCTCCCCTTCTTCTTCTTCTTCTTCTTCTTCTTCTTCTTCTTCTTATTATTATTATTATTAAATGTCTTGTTGGTTTTGTTGGTTTCATTACTGAATTTTGATTATATTTATATACATTATATTTAATTAATTACTGTATATAATGTATGTATTATTATTTTACTGAACATTTATCCATCCATCCATCCATCTTCTATACCAGTAATCCTTTTCAGGGTCACGGGGAACCTGGAGCCTATCCCAGGACACAAGGTGGGGGGGAGGTTTGTTGTTTGTTTGTTTGTGCCCACAGATGAGGGCAGAGGAAGAAAAGTTTCGTTATTACTTTGGAATTTCCTGCGTTGAAACAATCTGTGCTGGGGACAATGTAGAAAAGTTCAAGCATACTGGAACTTGGCATCACATTTAACATGGAGGTTTTCCTGTTGGAGCACTATATTTGCCACTTCTACCAGTTTTTGGTCACAGTTAGATTTCTCATAATCCATCCATCACAATGCATTTGTCAAAACCAAGGGAATTTACATTTATATATAAGTAGAGATATACAGCACAGCAAAAACAATAACCTCCATCTCTGAGGGCCAAATGTGGAACTAATGTAAGACCAGGAAAGTCGGGTCTAGCTGGTAATGATACATAAACTTCCTAATATACATCCCTATGTGTGTGTGTGTGTGTGTGTGTGTGTGTATGTGTGTGTGTATGTGTGTGTGCGCATGTTTTTCTCAGCCATCCATCAATTTGAACCTCTTGCCCAAGATCATGATAGTGATACCATCCTACCATTATAAAGGTTCTATTCTGTCCTCTGTGTTAGTTTATACAACTAGCTGCATCACAATTCTAATATTTATTATAAAATTCTATGCAAAAATTATATTTTAAAACATAATACAATAAACACTGTATGGGGTGAGGTTACAGTAAGATAATTAACGTTGAGGTGGGGGTGATGAAGCAGAGTTACTGTTACCACCCCATAATTGCTTATTTTCCAATAACAACATGTATCAAAGTGTTTTATTCTTCTTATTCTGCAGCAATTTCCCAATGATTTTAATTGCTAAGAACAAAACATCATGGTTTTTATCCATTTATAGTTACATTTAATTTTCTGGAACGTCTACTAAACAAGTTAGTTCCTGTTCCCACATATAAACAGCTACTGTATAAACAATCATTCTTTCACTTGCTTGTGAAGTTTAGAATCCAAAAATAAAATAAAATTGCAGCTTGTTACTGAGACACTGTTGTCTAAGAAGCAATAAACAAAAGAAACAACAAAAAATATTTTTTATTATTGTATTATTACAAAGCACAGAAAATAAAGTGGTTTGTTAATATAGAAACAACAGTGTATTAGAATGAGCACTTTAATATAAACCTGTGATACTGCCAGAGTTGCTGTTATAGAAAATTAATCATCACCTTCTGACCAGTGAGTTTGGAGAATTCAACAGGATTATGGCTTAAACCTAAAATCTGAAAAAAAAAAAAATTGGTAAATTAGGGCTCTTTCAGAAACCATACTGGTGATATGTGCTAAATTGTAAAGCCTTACTCAATTATACTGTCCTTCTGAACTGCAAATATTAACAATCTGCTGTTATATTTGTCATGTACATTTGACATAGTTACAAAAGCATAGCAGCTTTGACTAGCAAACAAGTATAATTAATAATAAAGGGCATTAAAATTAATCATGCGCCATTTCCCACAGACTTGTCTAGTTAATTTTACCATGTCACACAACAGCTACCAACTGGGAAGGGTGAAGGCTAGCACATGCTTCATTTTGCTATGTCACACATATGCTCACAGATGCCAGTGATTGGCTAATGTCGCTCTGATTGACAGGAGAAAGTAATTGCTCTCACCTCACCCAGATGTCTGTCACCTCACCCAGCTGCATCATTAGTTTTCGAACTTGTGATCTCCTGACAAAAGGGCGATAGGACCTGACAAAATAGAAAACATTTCTCTGTTGGCTCAGTTGGAAGCCTTATTAAAATTAAATATATGTTTAAGCGCATGTTTTCTACAAAATGGTTGATAAAAAGTCGGAAATAATTCCATTTTCTCCTTGCCCATTAGCATCATTATGTACTATTTTTTTCTCAGACCATAAAATTATGTGTTATATTTCAAATACATATTTCACAGACACAGCCGATCCGTGAGTATATGATAACCACGTGTTAGTCTGAGTAACTTTCCCTGCCTATAAAAATTATGTTTAATGCCTGTTTAAAGACGATAAAAGCTTTCCCATGAACATCAGGGTGTCTCTGCGCATTCGGATAACATCTCTCTGGAGTCCAGACCCTCACAGCCATTAAGAATGTGGTTTGAGAGTGTGTGACATATCAGTTCTGGGGATCTGCTCTGACCTTAGTAAAGTTTATTTATACAATACGATGAAGAAAAATTATTTAATTTGAGATTATTTTAGAGTCATGGCTGGGTTACTGTGTAGTGGGGGCTGCTGATTTGGAGTCCACTCATGTGATAAATAAATGCCCCCTCTTTTTATGCACAGACATAGCTGATAACTACTTCAGCTCCCATGAGATTACCATGGCATGAACTGTGCACACAGACAAAAGGTATCCCACAGACAGAAAGAATTGCCCTGAACATCATTTGATTGCTTCCATTAGGGCTTATTTGTCTGCACTACTGTCCAAGCCTGTAGAGAGATAAAACAGCTGAGACACTAAATATTTTTCCTTGCGTCTATGTCTGTTCTTTGGAAAAATAATCAATGTTTTTGTTGTTGTTGTTGTTGGTTTTTTTATTGTATTTATTTTCCTTTTTTTAAAAAGTTAGAGTAATGTTTATAGAGTTATTATGAAAAATGTAACAGAAATCAAGAGTGACGGCATGCCACAAGGGTGTATGTTAAGTTTATATAACTACCTTTGGTTCATGCAGAATTACACATTTCATTAGTATATAATCAAATCCTGTGTGTTATTTTACATTTTAAAATCTGTGTTGTCTATTGTCAGGCTCTGACTACAGAGTGTGATATCTTTTGTGTGTTCGTGCCCAGGGGCCCATTTTATCACAATCGATCCTTGGTCCTGTTGTGTTTTATAGTGTTTAATCCTCTTATTAAACCACAGCAATTTGCCTACATATATATATATATATATATATATAGGGCACTCTAGTTAGTGGTTAGCACATTTGCCTTGCAACTCCAAGATTGGGAGTTCTATTCCCATTTCCGCCTTGTGTACCCGTGCTTCAGGGGTTTCCTCCCCCAGTCCAGAGATGCGCTGTTTGGCATTTCCAAATTGTCAGTAGTATGTGAGTGAGTGTGCAGTTGTACCCTGCAATGGGTTGACATCCCATCCAGTGTGTCTCCTGCTTCGTTTCCTAAAGCTCCCTGCGACCCTGTGTATTATAAGTAGTAAAGAAAATGGATGGATTGACATCATACATTTTTCTGCTTATAATTACATAAAATCTTCTGGAACATCCAACAAATTCATTCCTTTTATCACTTCTTTTATATAAGCTATAACCGGTTGTTCTTTCACCAGTCTTTCTCTTTTGTATTTTGAAATTTATCAAATACAGCTTGTCATGTTACTTGAAATTAGAAAGCATATATTCCTCTATGCTGAAAACTTTCCCATGTCAGAAAACTTGCAGTTACAGTTTTATCACTGATTGTTACAAAGCAGTGACACTGGAAACTCCTACCATAAATGTTAAATAAACATGTCCTTACATAAAACTTACAGAAATACAGGAGCTACATATGATGCATTCTGATACAGTGTGAGTCTGAATGTATATCCTTAAGGATTTTAACAATGTCTCAGGCGTGATAAGCTTCTGTCTTTTTTTGCGTGATTTTATTATTGTAGTATAAATCTATGCACTAGGGATTGACAAATTTCCACAGATTAGCATTCTTCTTGTGTTTGTTTATATATAGTGACTGTAAGGGCCTAAAAACTGTGTGTAATCATCATAGCAGACAACAACCTCTCTGACATGATTGATAAGAATGAGATATGGGAAATTTGTGCTCTAAACATTCAAGATTCCCTGAAAAATACAGCCACTATTATGGTATTTAGACTACAATGTGACAGCCAGTAATCTCAATCATCAAAGACCTTTGAACTTTACAGCATGTTCAGTCTGATTTATATGTCAAATGGAAAATTGCTAAAAAAATGAACATGACTTGGTTATATTTAACCAAGTCATGATAGGCATTCTAAACAAAAGAAACAAAAAAAGAAACAGGGCATCTGTATTAATATGAAAGCTTTGAAGCATTAAGACAGGTTTAAATCATCTGTGAAGACATCTTAGATCAATATTTTCTTGTAAGTGCTTGATAATGCATTATAATTATTGAGTGACTATAGTCAGCAAAGTTGACCAGTGTCCACCAATCTCAGATCAATCTGAAATGGCCTGCTGGATCCCATCAGTCTGGCCTCAAGAGAGGGAACTGTATTGGTGACCTTAAATAAATCCTTAATTTTTATAAAGAAGCTTTTTGTTTTGTTTGCAGCTTTTGTTTAGATTCTCTTGATGTTCCAACCTCAGCATTACAGAAACTTGTTCTATATGTCGAGAGTATCCTACTGGAGACAAGGAGTTCAAGTCACATCAGGCAATGGCAGGTGTACCTAAAGGATCTATGCTTGGCCCTCTTCTCTTCTCACTACATTTTACATTTACATTTATATTTATGCCATTTGGCAGCTCTTTATCCATAGCAGCTTGCATTCATCTCGTTTATATATTTGAGTAGTTGAGGGTTAAGGGCCTTCCTCAAGGGCCCAGCAGTGGCAGCTTGGCAGTGCTGGGATTTGAACTCACAACCTTCTGATCAGTAGTCCAACATCTTAATTTATTGTTTCAATATAAGCACCAAAATTAGTATCCTCCTTAGTATTAATCAATGATAGATGTCATGGAACATTTTATTTAGCTCTGTTTATGTTTAAATAGTGGCCTTGAAAAGTACAAAGAAGCACATAGACTACTAGGCTTGTTCTTTGTAATGTTAGTGAGTTGATTTTAAATGAAGTGCATTAGTTGAAGTGCACTAGTGCACAGGGGCACACTTATGTCAAATAGTATTACATGGTATATGGGATTTTAGTATCAGATCATTTTTTTATGAGTATGAGGCAAAGAGCACAGTATCAGACTGCTACCCGATACAAGTGTTTCTACTACCACTAAAACCTGGAAGGAACCATGTTGTAACAACTAACAGCCAGCTTGTATTAGGTTGATGCATTGGAGGATAGTTGATTATATGCTGCTTTCGGATGAAATCATTTGGCAAATGAATACATATCTATAAATAACAATAATCAGAGTCCACTCTACCAATTAATACAAAAAATACTCAACATGCTGTATGAATTATTATGGGAATCTTATCATGCAAGTATAGTTGCAGTCTGCAAATACAGTGCTTAATTCACAGAAGTGTGTGAGAAACGTTTTCTCTCACACTTTTTCTCTCTTGCTCAATAATTGGGCATTGGCCAAACTCTGTGCTAGAAAACCACACAGAATACAGAACATTACCATATTTCAGGATGACCACACTCACAAGTACACACACGTACAAAATGCACACACACAGACGTCACACTCACCGTTTTTCAATCTGGCCTTCGCCCCCTTGGGTCATTAACACATTCTTTTAACTGGGGATTTCACACAGCTTGAGGTTTTTCCTTCCTTTTGCATTCTTTCACATGGCTGTCTTTCCCAGCAAAAGCCTGGCAGTCATTGGATGGGGATCCCATGCTGGCCATGAACACTAAGCCTGCTCTGTTCCAGGGTTTCCCCTTTCTTTCTCTCTCTCTCTCTCTCTCTCTCTCTCTCTCTCTGTCTCTCACCTTTTGCACTCCCATCCTTCCCACTCATCCTCTGCACCACCAGAGCAACACATTTTTTTGTAAATCAGTTGTTATTTGGTTACCATTTTGTTTTCTGGAAATTATGTAAGGAACAAAACACCCTGTCTCATACTGTTTTCGGAAAATAATCAATGACAGAATGGTGTGATGAAGCCGAATTACTGCTACCAACCTGAAGTAGATTATTTTCCTATAACAGAACATCCTGAAAAGTTTTAATCCTCAATTGTTTATTTATTGAAGAACTATTAATGAACTGTTTATTTATTTTAATCAATTTATAGTTACAGTTACATGTTATGGAAAGTTCCATACACAGGGTAGTTCCCAGTTCCAGTAGTTCCCTTACCATCTTCGCTTTTTTCTCTCTCGAAGTTAATAAGCCAAAAAAACAAAAAACAAAACAAAACACAGCTTGTCATGTTACAGAAAAGTCACAAAGTGTGATCTCCTCTGTCTTGAAGATTGTTAGAAAACACAAAGTTATAGTGCTGACACTGGAGACTCCTTCCAAAAATGTTAAATAAGCATCTCCTCACTGAAACCTATGATTTGTAGCTGTACAACTGTCAGAGCTGCTCTTATAGAAAATGAATAATGCCTTCTGAATTCTTGAATCAAGAATAAATTAATTTATAGCCCATTACAGTGAGGTATGGTTTAGTTTTAATCTGAGTCCAGAATTAAACATATCCTTGTCAAGTACATGTCAGTTAATGGTTACTGTTTAAGTAGAGGTTCCCTGGAGGTTCTCTAAGTGCTGAAGTCATTTTCTACATAGCGCTAGCGACAGTAGTAATAGTGGAAGGGATTCAAAGACTTTGAAATTTTTTGTGTAATTTGTACTTTTGGTAGACAATGTGTGCTTAGTCAATCTAATGCAAATGATGTAAATAATCCACGTTGTTCTCGTTCATTGAATCTGTGACTTTATTTGACGTGCACCTTCTCAAACACCACTGATGAATCGTTGTGGAGGTGTGTGAAAAATATCTGCCCAAATGGAGATTAAATCTAGGAGGCATGTCACTCAATGTACAGTGTGGACTAGAAAAATTCAGTTTCGTTTCTCACTCCCTCAGACCATTTTGTGTGTTTTTCTTATCATCCACTTTCCCGTTGGTGGTACTGTTGCACTCAGGTTTCACAAATGTCCAAAATAAGCTCCCTTGAAAACATTTAATAGCAAACAAACTGAAATGAAACTTTATATTTATGTCTTTTTATCCTTGAAACACATGGGAGGTTTCAGCACATTTATACCAGCCAGCCCTGGTGGCATCTCTCACATTTTCCACATCGGATCATTGGATCATTAGACATTAGTGAATATTATGTTTAAAACGGAACACTATTTCATGCCAAGCACTGTAGAGGCAAAATAGAGTCAGGAAGAAAAAGCACAAATCCACAGGGCCCAATGACTAGACTCACATCCCCTGATTGTTTCCCCTTTCTCCAGCTTGCCCTTGTTTGGTTATGTCTCAGCTCAAATGGACCTTGAGCTTTTATTGTTATTACATAGCTGAATGCTAACTTGTTTAAGACAGTACTCCCTACCTGGTGTTACAAAGACACATTGGGTTTGCTTTTAAGAGTTAAATTGTCTGCACAGTAGCCATCTCGATCAATGGTTCATTCATTTCTTTCATTCCGAGTGTCGACCATTTTGGAGAAACAATAGAAATTGTGAGTCATTATTCCTAAATGACATAATGTCCACAGTGTGTCTGAAGTTGCCTTTTAGAGTTTTCATTGGCTTCTGAAGTGACATCATCGACAGAGGAAGGAGGCATTCATTCCTCCAAGGACAAACTCCTTCATATCTCTAACATCTCTCTTTCATTTTTCTCTCTCGCTGCTTTTCCAGAATCTTCCCCTTCTCCTTCCTCATGAGGCCTCCAGGAAATGGTCATTTGCAGTCATAATTATACTTCCTTTGAATCCAAGGCCACTGTATGGTGTACAGGTTACTCACAATACAAGGACACTTGAGCTTCAACATTTTTCTTGGACAAAAATGTACATAGTATGTAAAGGAAATGAGAGTCACCTTAAAATCATTTAATTAATAAACGACTTCATCCATGAGTATGGAGTATGACTCAGGTGTCATGTGGCCTACTGGAAACACACTTGGATATGCCTGTATTTTTCCTGCACCTCTCCCACGAGTTTCCAGCTCATATCCTGAGGATGGCTCATTAGCAAATTGCTCGGCTCCTCCTGTCGAGCTCTTGCTTGCTTCATTGGCCTGCTGCACTCCACTGAAATTCCCCATTTAAATTTTCTTCACATGCTCCACTGCCTCTTTTAAAATGCCGCCCAGGCCCACACAGTCCTGCCCCCTTCTCTTTCTTCCTCCCTCTCTCTTCCCTGACTTAATCACTGTTAACGGTCCATATCTGATGCACACACACACACACACACACACACACACACACACACCATCAAAGCCACTGCAAATCTCAGGACACACATGTACACCCCCAACACACTGCTTTGCCCGAAATCAAAGGGTCCTGAATTCCATTCTTCCCATATTTTTCTTTTCTTATATTCTCGTTCCTTCTGAATGGAGACTGAATATTAATAGACTCAGTGGTCAGACATCTGCTCAAATACTCTATCAGCATGCTAATAACCGGAAGTGATTATGTTTTACTGAAACAATAATGCTGGTTTTTCAATGACTTTAAAAGTGAATTTAAAAGTGTGCTTAAATGCATTACTATAGAAATAGTTCTTGATACTTTGCAAAAACATACAAGAAATGTATCTAAGTATCTAACAAGTAAATTGCATGAAATGACATATTTTAAAGTCTTTTATTTGTATATCACATTTAAAAACCAAGGAGTGTTGACTAACGTGCTGTACAGAAATTCAACTAAAATCACTCCAGGTAATCAAATAAAGTAACAAATTGATTTACAAAATTACTGAAGCAAAGACGGATAAAATACAAAATTGAAACAAAAATTTCATCTTACATATATTTTAAAAATATCATGCAAAAATATACAAGAAATACATTTAAAGTTTCAAAGTATTAAACAAGTGTATTTTATAAAATTAAACTAAACTTCAGCTAAAAGTATATTCCACATTAATATATTTGTGTTTAGCATCTGAGATTAATATATCTTAGCATATTTTAATTAAGTACATAGTATACATATATTGGTATTTATTCAACATACAGTGCCCTCCACTAATATTGGCACCCATGGTAAATATGAAGGCTGTGAACATTTGTCTTTATTGTAAATTTGTTTTTATATAACTTTTGAATCTTTTGTTAAAATTTAAAGTATATTCCCATTGATAATTTACATTTTTGTAGTACACCTGGGTGACTGGGAACAGGAAGTTGTTCAACCATGACTTCCTGTTTCACAGGATTATAAATATGAGGTAACACTTAAGCTGGAGAATTGCAGAAGTTGGTGGTGTCTTTGGGTCAGAAAGTCTCCAAAACTACAATCTGAAGTCACCTACATCAACACAAATTGTTTGGAAGAGTTTTAAAAAAGCCTCTACTCTCATCCAACTCAAGCATCTTCAGTTTGCCAGACACTACTGGAACTTCAGATGGGATTGGTTTCTATGGTAAGATGAAACCAAACTAGAGCTTTTTGGTAATAAACACCAGAGGTGGTTTTGGTGCACACAGAGATGTTGCCATATGGAACAGTAACTCATGTCCACCGTTAAATATGATGGGGCTCTGTAACGTTTTGGGGATGTTTTTCTGCCAGAGGACCTGGACATTTTGTTAGGACACATGGCATCATGGACTATCAAATATCAACAGATATTAAATGAAAACCTGACTGCCTCTGCCAGAAAGCTTAAAATGGGTTATGGTTTGATCTTCCAGCAGGACAATGATCCAAAACATACATCAAGATCAACACAAAAATGGTTTACTGACCACAAAATCAAGGTCCTGCCATGGCCATCCCAATCCCCTGACTTCAAACCAATAGAAAAGCTGTCTCCAACCTCATCAAGCATTATAGGAGAAGACTTAGAGCCGTTATCCTGGCAAGGGGATGTATTGACTAAAAGGGTGCCAATAATTGCACACCTATATTTAACAAAGATTTTTTTGTAAACCTGTGTTATGTTTGCAATTGTTTGATGTCCATGAGAGCAGAGTATTTTAGTGAATTTATTTTAACAAAAGATCAAAAGGTTAACCAATAAAGACAACAGCCTTTCTTACAGCCTTCTTTGTTCAAGAGTGCCAATATTAGTGGAGGGCACTGTAATGTAAAGTTCAGAATATTAAAAAAGCATTAATTTTTACAAGGGACTTCACCCAGAAATATGAAAAAAGAAGAAAAAAAAAGAAAAGCAAATTTAAGATTTACACTATCTTTAAGTAAGATAAAATAAACTTTATTGATCCCACACTGAGGAAATTAAAGCAGCTCAGTTACATAAAAAACAGATGGCCCACTTCAGAAACATACCAATAGTCCAGAGTGTATGACTTGTGACACTGCATCCTTCCATTTTCTATATCGCTTA
>JAOUWY010000003.1:13909511-13920851 GCA_025728095.1 Prietella phreatophila
CTTTGGCCTGGGGGAGGAAACCGGAGTACCCGGAGGGAGAACATGCAAACTCCGCACACACACGGCCCCAGCGGGGATTGAACACCGGACCCTGGAGGTGTTAGGCGAACATGCTAACCACTAAGCCACCGTGCAACACTTCCTATTATGTATTGAATAAAATCTTGTGGATGTGATGTTATAGGAAAATAATCAGTGACAAAGTGGTGTGATGAAGCAGAGTTACCACATCATCAATGCTAACGTATGAAATATCTCACTTTTTTATCCATTTATAGTTGCATTTGACATGGTCCATGAATCATGTTAGTTCCTGTTTTCACTTGTGTTATAGCAGCAATAAATAGTCATTCCCTCACCACTATCCCATTATTTTCTCTCTCTTGAAGTTAGTCAGAAACCGCTACAGCTTATACTTCTACAGAGAATAGTTACAGCTTTACCTCTGACTGTTAGAAAGTGCTGACACTAAAGACTCCTTCCATAAATATTAAATAAATGTCTCATTACAGAAAACGTCACCATATCAATAACAACATGGTTTTTAGTCTGTTTGTGATGCATCCACCGAACAAGTCCCTGTGAATAAGCTGTTACTAAACAGTATTAGATCAAGTGCATTAATATAAACCTGCTATAGGTGCACTATTGTCAGAGTTGCTGTTATAGAAAATTAATCGACACCTTCTGACCAATCACAGTTGAGAATTCCACAGCGCTGTTGTACTTCAATGTGCCATAATGATTTCAGGAACACCTCTGAAAAAATCTGTTGTGAAATATTGCCATACAATTAATCTGACCATTTTCTGTTTATATTACTATGACCACAGAATGAGCTCCACTTCCAGCCAGAGCACTGCTGCATGGCTCCGCCCCTTTTCCTTAAATAAAATGGACAAACCAAATGTAGGGTGGTAGAGAGGACTTGTCAGTGTTTTTTCTGGTCATTTAAATTTCTCACAGCCAGCAGAGGGTGCTAGAAATAATAATAAAAATCTGTTTACATTGTCACTCTCAGGACAAAATGGTGTGAACTTTCATCTTTGTAAAACCGACAAATGAATGTTGACCTGAATGTCAAGTTTAACTAAGTGTTCCATATGATCTCACTGCCTTACTTTCATGATCTGCTCCAGCGTACTGTTGCAAGCCCCCAGTTTCGTCATGGCAAAGGCTGTTGAGATGCTGAGCGGGGACGTGAAGATGTTTGCATCCTCAGACTTGCCTTTGGAGAGCTGCTTGAAGAGAGAAAGGCCAAAGCGCCCATTGGCTTTGGACAGCTCCCACACTCGAGGGTTGGTGGACCCAGGGATCTTCTCAGGGGTCTCAGCTGGTGCTGCTTCTTCGTCTGGGAAGTTCGGGTTGCGATATATACACGCCGGCTCCAGGGGCAGATCTTTGGGCTTCAGGCTGCAGATGTCAGTGTCTGCATGAGCTATGGAGATGGAGAGGATCCAGAAAACTCCTACACACACCACCCACTTCATTATCATCTAGGAAGAAGCGAGGATGTGGAAAGATGTTTAGGAGAAAAAAGAATCAGAATCATAAATGTTCACAAACTTTCTCTCTATCAAAGGCCGATTTTGGATACTGATACGATTCCTATATTGCAGTGGTGTTATCCAAGCCATCAATAATAAATCAGCGTGAATAATAAAATTGGACTTTTATGTTAGTAATATTACATTTTTGTCAGAGTTTATGTGGGATGAAACTACAGTACATGATGCCTCTGTTCTGTTTTATTTCTAATGTAGTATCATGCATGTGCAAGGACAATGACAATTACAAGCCTAGTTTGGTAAACTTAATGTTGGCATCCAATGCAAATAATCTCCTTTCATTTTCGACAGCATTTTGGGGACACAAAATCCAGCACTCAGACAGAACAGCATCCCTAAGAAACGGTCTATTTGTCTGCCCAACTTGGTGAGTATAGATGGCAGTGTGGATGTATTATGGATGATTAAAATGTTTCATTAAATTAATACATGTGCCCAACAATGAAAAACTCTCTAATGAACTGGTTCCTGGTCTTTTTACTGGTAAATAAATCTGGTATTAATTATTTATTACATTTAGTTTACAGTGATCTGTTGGATTGGATTAAGGCTACTATCAACTAAAACCACCAGGATTTTATTTCAACACTATTATTCAGACCAAATACATGGTTAATCAGGTTTCTTCGGTTTTCTACATCTACATCCCAAAGGTGGACAGAAATGTTTTGGTGGTTGAGTTCCAGATGAAGTTCAGTGTAGACACACACTCGCCAAAACTGGTGAGTGGAAGACTGGAAAAAGACCAGATGATTTATTTTTTGTAATATTCAGATGTCCAGTTTGGGCGAGTCTGTGCCCATGATAGCCTCAGAGATTCATGTTCTTGGCTGACAGGAGTGGAACGTGATACTGTTCTAGCTCATTCACCTTCAGGTTTGATGTGCATTCTGGGATTCATTTCTGCTCACCATGGTTGTAAAGAGTGCTTATTTGCATTACTATATCCTTCCTGTCAGCTCAGACCAGTCTGGTCATTCTCCTCTGATCTCTCTCATCAACAAGGTGTTTCAATTTGCAGACTCCACTCACAGGATACATTGTGTATTTGCACCATTTTGAGTAAACTCTAGAGATGTTTGTGTGTGAAATTCCCAGTATTACCAGCAGTTCTGACATTCCCAAACCAGCCCGTCTGGCACCAACAGCCACGCCACGATCAAAGTCACAGAGATCACACTTTTTCCCCATGCTGATGTTTGATGTGAACACTCACTGAAGCTCTTGACCTGTATATACATTGTGCTACTGCCACATGACTGGCTGTTTGGACAACTGCATTAAAAGAGCAGGTGTACAGGTGTTCCTATTAAAGTGGACGGTGCAGTACACTTTACACCACTATATTGTATGCAGTATGCATCGAACATTGACATTATATTAGGAAGGAATCAACAGGCCCAAGATCATCAAAACTGGACAGTTCAAGATTGGAAAATGACCAGAGGACAATATGTCCAGTTTGGGTGCGTCTGTGCCCACTGTAGCCTTGGATTCCTGTTATTGGCTGACAGGAGCGAACCAATCTGTTGAAGCCCATCTGGCACAAGGTTCGATGGTAATGATGGTGGTAATGAGTGGTTATTTGAGTTTCTGTAGCTGTTCTGTGATTTTTAACCAATCTGACCATTTTCCTCTGACCTCTCTCATAAACAAGGCATTTCTGCCCATAGAACTGCCTCTCATTGGATGTTTATTTATTTATTTTGGTGTGGTTTTCTTTTTGCACCATTCTGTGTGAACTCTAAAGGTGTGAAAATCCCAGGAGTCAGCAGTTTCTTTGAGTTTGTCACCGAGTTCACATTTGTCCCCTTTCTGAAGTCTCTGGACCTGTAGCTGTGTGCTGTTATGTATTGTGGTGCTACCATTTGATTGGTTGATTGGACATTTGCAAGAATGAGCAGGTGTACAGGTGCTGTTGAAGTCGCGTATGAGTTTTTGTAGTGCATCTGAAGCAGTTTGAGATTCAGCCTGTGATTCGTCTCCAACACTTGGACCAACACAGTCCACCCATGGTCAGATGAATGTTTCTGAAAGGAACAGAGGGAAGCTGTCTTGATGCCAATGCTGTCTCACAAGTTGGGTCTTTTTAAAGCAGTATATGTACACGTAAGGTACATGTAAAGCCATGGTCACACTGGACACACGGAAGCTTGAGTAGCTGTAGTACGTGAAAAAGGGATTTGTTGTAGAGGTCAATTTCACATCCAACTCCTCTGATTTCACTTCAGTTTGATATCATGCATCACTTCATCATACACTACTGACTTATGCTAACAATTACTCGCATTAACTGAGATGTCATCAAGTACTGTTTGGGGAAAATAACGCAAAAATTCTGACTTCACCAAACGTTTCTCATAATAAACAAATCGACTGTCCGTTTAATTCTTTGTCTAATTTGTTTGCTCTCTTCCTGTCCCCCCACCCCATTGCCATTTTCTACTAACACACACTACTGTTTCATTCAGTCTGGTTTGTTCACAACTTGCTGCTTTGCTTGGGTTTGGGTTAATAGGTTTATGCCTGATTAAGGCTTAGTTTAAACCTAAATGCCACTCTGGGCAGAGGCGTGACTGTGTTTAAAGCCTCTGGGATACTAATCAGAAGGTCTTGAGTTTAAGACATTAACATGAACCCTTTCTGCTCCAGGCGAGTCGTATCAAGGTTCACTTAACTTCCTAACAGGCTAGGATGCAAAGAAAAGAATGTCACTGTACTGTACTTGTGACGTGATGAGAAAGGCTATCTTCATTTTCCCATCTTCACGCACAACCTAATAACCCTGTGAGCTACCAGATTCAGCAAAAGGAGGCAAATGACATCGCCAATTAAAATATCTGTGGGGCCTGGCTCCACCCCAGGACCGACATTAGACACCCCCAGAATCTTAGCCAACGTTCTGCCTGCTTCTGTTGGCAAATTATGAGAAACCTCACAAACATGATTACGATAAACAACATTGTGTCACTCCCAGAAATAATACAAACGCGAGTCAAATAAAAACCTGTGTAAATAAGTTTGAATTGAATCAGATTGTTTTGTAGAGGATTTGGACCCTCATTAGCTGCTAGGACACTTGCATTGAACAAAATGGAGATTATGCAGAAAAATGCTACCATTTTGTGGCACCCATGGAATAAAGGTTTTCATTTGCCTCACCCTCGTATATCAGTTACTGAAACGAAAACAGTCCAGTTTCTGTGACTGTATAGATAGTAAGGTGGTACTACACATTAACCATGTTTCCTGAGAAGCAGGGCTTTTAGGATAAAAGTGCAGAAGCATATTTTGTTTTTGACACTCTGTATAATTACCGTTGTCCGTTATTAACGCTTAAATATTACTGCTGAATCTCGCCTTACCTGTAATGATCTTAAATCCTTTCTCAGAAAGCAGATTTTCAGGCGACGCTGCTCAGAGGTAAAGCATCAAATGTAACAGCCAAACAGGTCAGTGTCCCACAGAGCACTGCGGTTCAAACAGTATACTCAATGCAACCTTTGAGCTATTGATCAATTCAACTCGTCTCTTCTCCTGAAGCGAGGCTAAAACAGCCTTCTGTAGTTTCCCCCATTCACAAATACTCCTCCATGAAGCAAAAACATAAAACGTGCACCACCATGCATTGTATTGTATGTGCCAAGGCAGAGTGTGACATCTCGGTGCATCCAACAAAAACGTAACCTGATTAGTGTGTCATCGGCACTGCTTTATTCTGTTTGTGCAGCCAGCGAATTACACTGAGGTACAGCAGCTCAAAACCTGAAACTGACAGTCGTTACAGTACAAATGAAATCAAATGTTAATGGCTGCATTTCCTTTTATAAATGGGGGCTAATAATAATAATAATAAGTGTTTTACTTTAATGTAGCACATTAAAGGTGACATGGAAATGATGTTTGTTATAGTAATAGTGATATTGGTACGTCAGTAGTGTTACTGGTGTAATAATAAATACTGTTATTGGCAGCACAGTTTTGCTAGTATAGAATTATTGATGTTATGTTAGTAATATATTCCTGGAAGTGCATGTGCTAGTATTCATCTGCATGTGCTAGTAATTGTGAGGGGGAAAGCAGACAAGAAAAGAAGCTGTTTACAATATCATTTAATCACAATCCCTGCCAGTACAGAATTATTGTTGCACATTAAGTTACACTTTTAAATAATTTCATGTTTTGTCTAATCCAGCCTTCCAGCCATCCCCCCCCCCTTCCCCATTCTATGAAGAAAAGCAATTGTATTATACAAAAATGCAATCCAAAATTTCACACAGTGAATTTTTAACAAAGAAAAAATAAACAAAAAGGTTTAACAGCTAAATCCACATTGGAGAAATATTTCTAAACATTCCTTAATGGAGTATAATATATATATTTAAAAAAAAAAAAAACAACACAACCTTAAATTCTTACTCATGTTGCAGTTGGTTTATGTACCTTAATTTAAGCAATATTTTATGAGCTAACCTGAGAGTAATCATCAAAAGCAATTACATTTTCCCAAGGTTAGGATTTACAAATTAAAAAAACAATAATAATAATATGTATAAATTCAAGAATATCTAAATGTGATGAAAACAACAGAAAAAAACACAAACAGGTGACTGCAAGCAGTGAGCATGTTCAGCGTGAACAAAAAAGAAAGACAGAAAGAACACTCCCATCGGAACTCGTACATGATCATCGATTTTGAAACATCCTATGTCTATGAGCTGAACACTAACACCTGTGTTTGTTGTGTTGGTGAGGAGTCTTTCCTGAGCAGGTGTGCCTGACGCTCGACTTCCTGTTTAACACTCACTCATTGGTCCACATGGAAGCCCCTCCCACTCGGTCTGAGAGTGTAAAAAATTCTGTACATGACCTTGCTTCACTGTACGAGAGTTTGAAACAAATGACTAATCACCGATCTAAAAAAAAAAAAAAAAAGTTTTGAATGAAGCTACACACAAAACATGATCAACATTTACACTTTACAGAAAACGAGACGTTTTACTGGTTACTGAGGAGATAAGACATGACACTGTTTGAGTCAATGAGTAAACATGGTCACTCCCTTTTTTTTTCCCTCCTTTTCCACTTAAGGTGTTTCTCCCACTGCCTGACAGGAGGCTGAATGTGGATGTTGCTTTGCAACAATAGTTAAAGAGCAGTTTTTAAATGCCTGATCAATTTGTTCAGCAGGTCAGTAACTGAAGCCCTTCTGAGTGAAAGAGACTAGTTTCTCACTGTGTTTCATGTAAGGAAACAAACTCAAACCAGTCTCAAATTCAAATCTTGCGCAACAATGACAAAGTATACATGCACAAACAAACGCATACGAATTACTCATCAGACCAGAGAGTCATGGCTTATTGTTCTAGAAATCTGGATAAACAAAAAGATAATAAATTCTGGATGTTACATAGAATGTATACGTTTGTAATTTATAGAATGATCTAATGATTTATTTAGCTCAGATTCATCTGCCTTTGCTAAATAAATGATTAGATAATTATATAAATAACATGATTATATAAATACATGTTTTCAATGCGCAGATGATTTTGGTGATGTTTACAGATACTTGAAGGTTTCTTTAGTTTTCCCATCACCATATTTCTGACCAATGAAGAAGTTTTACAAAAATATTTTCAGCCCTACACACACACACACACACACACACACACACACACCATACCTTGTTTGGTTTAATTATATGCACTATGAAAACAAATCAAATCAAACAGCATAAACTAAAAAAAGTATCGAATGTGTATCTAGTTGAGACATTGCAAATAGACTTATCGTCGTGAAGTCGCCTTACATAAAAAAAAAAAACAACAAAAAAAAAACAACAATTCTGAAAAGCAGATGATTTACAATCAGATGAATAACCGAACTGGCTGATGACGCAACGTAAGAAGTGCAAGGCACTGCGGTTTCCTCTCCAGTGCTGAACAAAGCGTTTGGTTTTTTTAACCCAACATGGCAACATGCTGCTGTATTGAAAGCGTGCAAAAGCGGTTCCGCAAAAACCTCCTATCTGTACAGTATGGTCTAACGTTCGCTTCCACTGCTTTAATATATATAATGATGAGGTTATAAGCTCTTGCACAAGCAGTAACAGCAACAGTTAAAAGAAAATTTGACACCGAATAGGTGTGTTAAATGAGACAGCAGAGAATGGCGGTTAAACAGCCATTATAGTGTATAAACACACAAAAGGTGTTAAATCTATCTAATTTTAGAACAATAATGGGAAAGTGGTTGTAATTAAGTAATCTGTATACATCAGTGAGTGGTGGCTGTGACTGACGCTACATAATATCCAGTCTTAATAAAAAATAATAATCAATGCTCTGGTGATGCTTACCAAACACAAACACACAAACACAATATACGAGTCTTACTCAGATAGCACATACTGCATTATTGCTGGCTGACGAAAATGGAGTTCATTGAGTACAGGACTGGACAAATCGGTTTTCTGGTGCCTGGGACAAGCAGATTTCATGCCAAGTGTAGTTTTTGTGTGTAGTTGCTTTGTGGTCACGTAGGTTCAATAACTAGAAAAAGAAAATACTTCCTATTGACTTGATGTGTATTTTTAATCTTAAAGTGTATTACGGTGATGTAATGGACCTCGATGATGTGATCTGCTTGTTGGTAGAATGATTTTTACTCAGTGGATTAATTAGCATGAAACCAATCTTTTCAAATCCAGGAAGGCCAAAGGAAACACTGACAAAACCAAAGCAAAATAAAGTCCATAACAAAGACCACATGTTCACTACACAGAGTCACCTCTGGATTAAACATATTTACGCGAACCAGACTGTGCAATCGGAGAACATAATGCTACATCTCACAACCGAATAGCTTGTTAACGACTTGCTGACATTTTGTCGATGCTGTAAACACAATGTGCTACACTTTGTTAAAGGATAACGGTTTCTCTCAGTCTGTATTAATGCACTTAAAACTAACTAGCTTGCAACATGTTGTTAGCTACCACTTTTTAGCAACCAAAATGGGACTAGGTAGCACACTTTTTACTTGCTCAGTGGGCACGCTTATAGATTTCGGATTTGTCCACCCGTGGGTTAAGTATGCAAACAGTTTCAGAGCTCATTAGTTCCCTTTCCACGCACTTACTTTAGCCAAATGCATTCAGATTTCCTCAGAGAATCTAGTTCACAACTAAGTGATATTACAGATCAACTCAATAATCTTACTGTAGCAGTTCTCAATAATTTTAACACTGAACTGCAACGTAGCTGTTAAGTGGTTAATCTTGGTATCTATCGCCTGAGCCTTTTCAGAACATTCTGGAAATATGAAGTACATACAGTGGGTGAATCATGGCGCTTCACATGAGGCAGTGATTCTCAGTCGTTTATAGGTACACAAAGACCTGGATCAGCCCCCACCAAAAAAAAAAAACAACAGAGAGAGACGGTACAAGGTGCATCGGCTCTGAACCCCTCGCTGTGGCCTCCTGGAGAAATAATTAACATGCCAATGACACCAGCAACTTCACAGAAGTTAAAAACAACAAAAATAAATGGTTCGAATAAACAGCAACATTGCTTGAGGTCCATTCAGAGGTGATCAGAACAGCATCTCAGCATTTCTAAAACACAAATGTCCTAAATGCCAGTGTGTATAATTTTTTTTTAACAAACAAAAAAAAACCCACTAACAGACACCACAGCAGCACCCTGACTGTAAGGCTTTAGTCATTTTTAATTACTTTTTACGGTCTGAAGATCTGTATGCAGATCAGTGTTTTCCCTGAAACATCATATAATCATATATGTATATATAAACATTCATAAAACAGAATGTCTCCTTTCAGTTTGTCTCTTAGGCTTATTTTTTCCATCCTCAGGATGAAACGTGTAACTATCCCTGGTTAAAAATACATTAAAGCTGAGAGGTATGTTAGTACATGATCTTAAAAAAATAAAAACATTCTAAAAAATAAAAAACAAACAAGTGCAATTGGCTACAAGTGATGAGTGGCTTTCTGACCCTGTCCACATGCTTTAGCTGTTTCTGATCACCTCTGAAGAAGCAAAGTAAATTTTTGGAAGCTCAGCTTCTGGGCAATAAAAGAAATCTATACTTAGCCAAATAAAATAGTAAGAATTTGGCTATTTTTCTCCAGGAAGGCAAAGTGTGGAGGTCAGTCTGAGAGCAGAGTCTCGATTTCAGCATGGAAGGATGAGGTCATTGATGTTACAGACTTCAAACTGAGCGACGATGGAGTGGAACTGTGAAATAACTATCGAAATCTGGACTGTTCATCTCATCAGTTCAGAGGCATGCCTCGCTGTCTGGCAGGAATTAAACAAGATAAGACTGACGCTCCGTTCACATGTATACGGATATTTCTGAAAATCTTTGTCCAAACAAATAGGCAAAAAACTTTTAAATGCTCACAATGACCACACTCTAATGCAGTGATAGTATGTCGTAAACTTGCATCAAAACAGCTGCGTACTGAGTGGTAGAGAAGACCATGTGGAAAAAAAACACCATAGCCGAAAGTGCTAAAACAAAAACACAGAGGAACTACTGCTTAACGTTACATTCAAGTGTTTCTCCAAAATCCAGAACCACACAGTACGTTCACACTGTGTCGTCTTTGCATGAGGGTATAATGTTTTTGGTGTTTAAAAAGGCTAAATAAAATTTTAAATACGAAATTACTGAGCACAAATTAACAACTAGGTCGGCAGAAATGTTAAAAACAGTCCTAGAACATTCATAACATGCAAAACCGCAACAGGAACACGCAGGGAAACACAGTTTCACTGTCCACACAGACAGGGTCAAATTTGAACATTTCTCCACCTTTTCAAGAAGCTTCAATTTCAGTGACAAGATTTTCATATGGACACCAAAAAAAAAAAAAGCTGTATAGATGTGGGCAGGGCCTGAGTAATGATTTACAGCAAGAAGATACTGAGCAAAGCCACGATGCCTGAACACTGACCAATTATACACGTAGCTGAGGGGCAACAATACTAGATTAAACTCAGAATAACAGTCTGGTCGGACTAAAAAAAAGTGCTGGAGTTATTTTGAACAGGCAATGTTTATCATATCCACAAGTGTCTAATATGTAGAATATGCAGCACGACAGGACGCTCCTACAAAAGTTATAAGATGATTCACAAGAGAAACCGGCACAATGAAAACTTCAAACGTAAAGTCAGCATTATGAACGAAAATGTAACTACTAAGAATGTAGTCCGAGTCTATTACGTGTGAGTATTACTTTTCGTTATTAAAATTAATATTACTGTTCAGACTTGCAAGTAAACACATTCATAAAATGTTTCTTGAATGCTCTGGTGTGTAAGGCAGTGAAAGGATTTATCATAGAAAAAAAAAGAAAAAAAATATATGGCAGATACTGCTTATTCCTATTCCTGTAAAATCCTGTAGGTGTTGCGAGGCAAGTATGACTCATAATTTTTGGATAATTTGTATAATCAGCGGTCACAAATGCAGCTGAATGTACTAAATATATGGAACGCTCAACATCCCAATACTGCGGTGGTAAACAAAAAGAATGTGACCCAATATGAGTGGAGTATGCTAAATAGGTAAGTAACTCATGGTTGGTGGTGGATTGCAGCCTATGCAAATTGGAGGTGAATTTGAGATACAACTTTCTACTCAGAGTGATAGACGGTGTATGTATGTATGTATGTGTGTGTGTGTGTGTGTGTGTGTGTGTATATATATATATATATATACAATTTGATGCTCT
>JAOUWY010000003.1:13946829-13960006 GCA_025728095.1 Prietella phreatophila
ACGCTTACACCAAGAGCTTCCCAACCCTGGTCCTGGAGAACCCTCTGTCCTGCATTGTGCAGTGTTTTCTCGGCTCGAACACAACTGATCTGCTAACTAACAGCACTCCCTGAGATGAAGTGTGTGAACAGTGAAGCCTCAAAAGCGCAGGACAGTTTATTCTCCAGCACCGAGGCTGGGAACCTACTGAATCCACCACTCATATACGCGAGTCGACTCTCAGCTCGCACCTCAAAAGAGTCGAATCAAAGAGCCGATTCCTTCGTAAACGGCACATCACTGCTTTGTATTTTGTAGACATGTTCCCGACACTCGCTCGAGTTTGAGAAAATCCCCCAATTCCAACCTGATGAAAGAGCTTGCTAATGGGCTGCTGGGCGGAGGCGGGTGTGTTAGAGCAGTGTGTGTGTAATGCAGGTGGAATCCAGGTCTGAACACACACACACACCGTGTTAGCTCATGTGGCTAAGCTAGCCCAGCCTAGACAAAGCCTGGGTTGGGAAGCAGTCTGTTTAGAAATAGAAATAATAATAAATAAATACTATACACATGTCCCGGCATTTAACACGGACCTTAAAACTCGTACTGCTGATTATTTAGCTATGTATTATTGGTTTTTTTTTTTTTTAATTTTGCAAAATGTGATAAATCCACACAGCACCGCTGTAACTACAGAAACAATACAAGCTCGCAAGGCTGGCTACTTCATCAGCCACAAAACGGAAATACAAACAAAACCAAACGTGTATTATGGACAGATTTCTATCAAAAAGTGAAGAGATTTACCCAGCTACTACCCGTGAGCGTGAATTACAGAGACGATGAGCGAACACCCAGCGCCTTCATACACAACTCCACAGTTCTTGTTTACTCAACCTGGATTTAAATGATCTCCACTCGACCTGCCCCTGTCCCTCGCTCATGTTACCACTACACACACCGATTTATTTCATACTCTACTGGGAGGGTTATTGTGTTGTTCCGCCTTTCCATATGTGTGCTTTCAGGTTGCTTGTTTGTTTGTTCTTTCTTTCATTCCACCACACTACAACCAGCAAGCCGAGCCCGCACACATATTAAACCACCAACTCGCACTGATATTTGAGCATAAACGTTGTTCTCAGCTCTCAGCTTCTCCTGGAAGCAGCAGCTTAGTCGTTTTACAAAATGGCTTTTTAACGCGTTTGCAACTTCGCCCACTAGCGCTGCTGACGAACTTACCGCTGCTGAAGCACAACCACCAACGCACACAATCATAAAGTCACCTAAAAAGCTGTAACGACAACGTTTATTATACTCGGGTTAAACCCGTGCTGTAGTGGATATATACTCGCCGATACACCGTGTCACTCCGAGCTAGCATGCTTACTGAGTGTTAGCATCACGCTAGCGTCAGCTGTCTGTATGCCGCGGACTGATTCTCGGGAATAAACGCGTTTCATCGTGTATCTTGCGGCTACACTGCAGACCGTGTGCCCTGTACAACATTCCCGATTAGATACATATTTTCTAAACAAAAAGAGTTATTTGAAATAAATGATGAAAGTTATCTGTAGAGCCAACTGTAATGCGCGGCTAACTGGCTAGCAACATTACGCACTCGCTAGCAACTGAGAGAACCTGCTAGTTGTTAGCAAGCTAGCTCGCTAATAGAAACTCTTTTTCCCCCCCACAGAAGCAGAAAGCAGCACATTGGTATGGAAAACGTAGATATATGTATACTCACAATATTTCTTTAACCCGAGCCATTCTTCAGCGGTCGATAGAGAAATCACACGGTTTTATTTCGCTCACCATCTCGACGTGGATGTGCGCGCGCGCTACAGCAAAGCGGCACCAGCTCAGCTAAAAACTACACACCGGACTGCGCATGCGTACTGCAACCAACTCGCATAGTATATACGGGTATGTATGGGCGCACGTACATACAGATATAATACTTATTTTAAAATACCGTATAAATGCATACATACATTTTCACACGTGTGTAAAATTTTATACACATTTCTTTCAAGAACTGTTTACAAGAAAACACTAAGACATTATTAGGAGAAAAGCATCTCACTAATCAGACATTACTCTAAGAAAAGTATCATTAGTATGAAAAAAAAGCATCTTATGACAAATTAGGTTTAAATACAACTAAATTGATCTCATTTTTACATTACAGCCAGTTAATAGGTTTACACAATGAATCAAATTTACTTCATGCTTTACTTACGCCTTTTAAAACTGTTCAGTGATGAAAATCTTATTGTGGGCAAGATTTTCATCACTGAACAGTTTGAAGAGGTTTTGGCATTCGTACACAAGCGCAACAAAGGATTCTCAAATCCCAAAATGGTAGAGAAGCAGCCTTTTTCAGATGCAGTAATAAAACACAGTAGGTCCAAGATGACATTTACTTGTTTTTGAGATTTGGATTAAATCCATTCCAATAAAATCACGGTCAAAACAGGCTAATAACTAATATGCAAGCTATTAACCATGAGATTCAATATCTGAGTATTAAATTCCACTTTGGACTTCATTAAAACCGAACATTAGCCGGCACTAGAACATTACAAAAAGCTAAAAGCAAATAGACATGAATCCAGTAGACAGGATCAAATGATTTAATTGTGATTTGACAAAAAATAAAAATTGTATATAATATGGATAAAAAAATAAAACTATGCATGCATTTAAAGACATAGAAAAAGACAAAAACTTAACTATACGGTTCTTTAATTCATAAAAACAACTTGCGTCATTTTCTCCAAATACAAGAAAAATACAAACAAAATAAGAGTACAAAAAAAAGCAATAGTATTCCAGACTGTACAAGAGGAAGACATTTCATTTGTGCCTACAAGACCTACATTTATAGACCTCATCAATACACACGAAACAAAAGAGTATCTCCAAAGTGTATCTTCATAATAAAGGCATAGTGGTACATGTACATTATGAAAACATGCTTGATTAAAAAGAGAAAAACAATCCCAGATCCATTCAAATCCTGCTTTGAAGGGGGGAAGAAAAGAAAAACAAAACCACCACACACGCACGCACACTTTTAGAACAGTTTAGGGAGCTGTCGCAACCTGCTGAGATCAAGAAAATTGCCGACAGAGCCTTGAGTTTCCGGGAGTGATGCGAGTCTGTGTTTCTCAGATAAAGAGGCCCGGCGCTGAGGTCGGGGTTGATGAAGGACGTGTTTTGGGTTGTTCTCCTTCTCTGGGCTTGTTTTCGTGTGTGCAAGAAGTTGCATTTTAGGCCTTAAGTCTCGTATTAGTTGGCTTTGAGAGTCTTGAGTGGAGAAAAGTGGCTCAGGCTGCTTGTTACTTGTTAAACTTTTTAAAATAAAACCATTTTCCCGCTCTCGCCCCACGTTTTCTGATGCATCTAGTTGCAAGGAGCAGCCGAGTGCAGAGTCAGTCTGTGCTTTCTGTGCTCTCTCGCTGCAGTCATCCCCTTCCTCATCACTGCTGCCGCCGCCACCTTCAATCAGTCCGTACTTCTTCATGTACTTGCAGGTGGCTAGCGACATGTTGCTGGAGGAAAGGATGCTCAGTCCGGTGCTGCTCTTGTCCAGTGGAGTCCTTCCAAAAAGCAGCGCGCTGGGGTTGGATCGACGCTCAGGAGACTGGCCTCCCAGCGACAGACGGGACAACTGAGAGTCGCTGAGGTACTTTAGAGCGATGGCGTTGGCTTCTAAACTCAGATCCACACCGCCACTCAGCCCACAGATGCTGGTGCCCACTTGCTCAGAGAGAGTCAGCCTCGGGATGACCGCATCAGGGTTTATACAAGCCAGCATGCTGGACACAAACATAGTGGATTAATAGTCAAGACTACACAATATGTCAGGGGTTTATAAAAGATATAAACAGCATGTAAATATCAACAACAACAAGTTACTGTTATCGCCAAAGTATCCCTTATACCCCACACTCACACCAGCAGGGACAGGACATGATCAAAGGAATTCATTTTCACAGAGTTGGAGAGTTTTGAGGACTGTTAGTTACACCAAGTTGGCAGGACACGGAATGTGACAATTTGTTTAACTTGCAAATGAGAAACAAAGCAATCTGTTGACTCCCAACAGCAGTGAGAGACGATGGGGTTTCTGTAGCTAGGAGCTTAATTTACATAAAACACAACAACACAGGGACTTCGGTGTAAACAGACAGCAAAAATTGTGAAGTGCAAAACGGGAAGTGGGACACTGTCTGATTTGTGATAAATGTGTGTGGTTATATATACACACATTCTGTTGCTAGATTGCAACAACATCACTGAAACCATGGCAACTGGCAGTAAATTAAAGAGATCTACAAACCATCAAAGTGAAATAATGCGTAATAGCACAGAGGTGGTTTATATGCACACGATGGTCTCTCTGACAGAGCTCCAGCATGTCTCTGTGGAGAGAGGAGAACCTTCCAGACGAACAACCATCTCTGCAGCACTCCACCAATCAGGCCTGTATGGTAGAGTGGCCAGACAGAAGCCACTCCTCAGTAAAAGGCACAGGACAGCTCGCCTGGAGTTTGCCAAAAGGCACCTGAAGGACTCTCAGAGCATGATGAAACAAAGACTGAACTCTTTGGCCTGAAGGGCAAGTGCCATGTTTGAAGGAAAACAGGTACCAGTCATCACCTGGCCAATACCATCCATGGTGGCAGCATCATGCTGTAGGGATGTTTTTCAGCGGCAGGAACTGGGAGACTAGTCAGGATCGAGGAAAAGATGAATGCAGCAATGTATAGAGACATCCTTGATGAAAACCTGCTCCAGAGCATTTTGGACCTTATACTGGGGTGAAAGTTCATCTTCCAACAGGACAATGACCCTAAACACACAGCCAAGATAACGAAGGAGAGGCTACAGGACAACTCTGTGAATGCCCTTGAGTGGCCCAGCCACATCCCAGACTTGAACCCGATTGAACATCTCTGGAGAGATCTGAAAATGCTGTGCACTGACTCTCCCCATCCAACCTGCTGGAGCTTGAGAGGTCCTGCAAAGAAGAATGAGAGAAACTGCCCAAAAATAGGTGTGCCAAGCTTATAGCATCATACTCAAAAAGACTTGGCACCAATTGCAGCCTCAAAGGTGCTTCAACACAGTATTGAGCATAGGCTGTGAATACTTATGTACATGTGCATTAAAAATATATATATATATGCAAAGATTTCAAACAAACTTCTTTCACGTGGTCATTATGGGTTATTGTTTGTAGAATTTTGAGGGAAAAAAAATTATCAAATTTTAATTCAAAATGGAATTTAATCCATTTTGGAATAAGGAAAACTTCTCACTCTACGCTGGCTGCCATTTGATTGTGTCCTCAAAAATGTCAATGTTCAGTAAAATTTATCCGGCCTTTTCACTTATTTCGGTTGCTGAACATTCGGTGCATCCCTATTTAATTGTTGTTTTTTTTTGCCACATTTCTTACTGATAACTCGTATAGCAATGTACTCGGGTGTTAAAATGGACAGCTCCTACGCAAAGCACATCAAGTATCACATATCTGTCGACATTATACGCCACCAAATGACATGTGCAGAGCGATATGAGCTACAGGATAAAACACCAGACACGACACTACAGATCACAGCATAGGATGTTTCATGTACCTGGCGCTCTCCACAGTGCTTCGGTTGGACTTTCCTGTACTGAGCTCCACGTTGACGCCGAAGCTCTGCAGCTGTTTGAGTGTGGCGCTGAACACCCGGTCCTCCTCTGAACCCTCAGCATTCTGCTCTCCGAGTGCAGGTTTGTTTGGAGGAGAATTTCTAGGCGACAGACTGTGTCTGGGACGAGGACTGTGCACATCCCGCTCCGTGTTTTCTTCTTCAGTTACACAGTCTTGTAAACGGCTTTTCACTTGACCCTATTGGGGGGGGGGAGACTTGTCTAAAAACATGTCTCAAGCTATAATTCCAGACTACATATGAGAGAGACAGCATATGAGAGAGAGGGAGAGAGAGAGAGAGATGTATCTTACCAGTAACTCTTGATAAAATCTCTGATTGGGTATTTCTCCATTTTGAGAGAAGTCCTCTGTGTTGTGAGACTGAGAGTTATAATACATACTCGCACTCACTCCTAATACAGGACTCTGAAAAGAACTTGCTACATCTGATGTGCTGGGGGGGAAGGGGGGGGAACTTTATTAATAAAATATGTACTAAAAGTTCATAATCTAAATACAAATCATGTAAATAAACCATAAATATTATTTTGCTTAGCCCATTTCTCGAGCTATACACTTAGAATCTCTCGCTACTGTTCTATCTACTTTCCTTCCCAAATAAATTACCACATCATACATTATTATTTTATATTAGTGCTGCTGAATTCTCAGTTGGTCAGAAGGTGTTGATTGATTTTCTATAACAGCAGCTCTGACAGTAGTTCTGGCTGTAATTCAGATCACAGGTTTATATTAATGTGCTCATTCTACCATGTGATCGTTTCTATAGTAACGACTGATTCAGTGTGTAATCGCTAAGATGGTGAAGTTTTCTGTAAGGAGAATAAGTCTATTTACAGTGTCAGTGCTTTGTAATTAAAAATAATTAAATATAATCACTAACAAGAGAGGGAAAAAAATGAGGCTGGGGAAGAAAGTTTATAGTTGCTATGATTTAAGTGATAACACTAACTAGCTTGTTTCTGGATGTTCTAAAATGTTAAATGTAATGAATAAAACGTGGGACATGCTGTTCTGGAACTAATACAAAAAAAATCTGTCATGCCTGTCAATTTGCTGTGGTATAAGAGGAATAAAACACTTTGGGGAGTGCTGTTATTGGGGTAGTAACAGTAACTCTGCTTCGTCACACCACCCTGTGTCACAGTATTTTCCAACAATCAGTACATACCGGGTTTCACAGGTTTTTTGTGATTGCTAAAGCCAAAAATGCTCGATTTTATTTCTGCTTTATTTTGTGCTCTTTTTTTGGCGGAAAACTACTTGATTTGGTGAAATTTCAAGTGGATAAAATTGTTTTGCATGGTCTTTCACACTGATGTTCCTTGGTAAATGAGAAAACAATAGAAACAACAGAATTAAAAACAATAGAACGCATCATAAATTTTGTCTGGTTTTTCAATGGTTATAATGGGAATTGTATTGGTCTTAATGGAAACTGTAATGGTCCTACTGGTAATACTGTATGTTGCTGATTATTGGTGGCATGCTATATCTAGTGGATACCATTAAGGACCGGTAATGGCTTTAATAGCTAGCTGATGCTTTCCACTACAAACCATTAGAATTCCTGTGATGGTTTCTACTGTTTTTTTCAGAAGGGCTTTTAATGGTACTCATGTTTGACACAGGTGAATCGAAGAGGGCTTTGGCTGAATGTGCATTTTGATGAGTCAGATGACACATCTTGGCCCAAATCTGTGGTAATTATGAAATATTGCAAGCTCCTCCAATCATTTGCTCGATTTTGCATTAATCTGTGCAATGCAAAAATCGTTAAATCCTGGGGGGATTGAATAGCATTCCCCCAAGTGATGGGTAATTTTGGTGTAAATCAGATTTCAGTACAGGGGGATTAGTTTGCATTTCTGACAGTGGCAATCACACAGACACACACTGTACAGCATAGCCTGAAATAACTGTCTGAATTGTTTGATTGTCTGAATTTGTATTAACAGCAGGTGAGATCATACTTGTTTTGTGGCGATGACGTGGAGTGTCGAGGTGTCGTAGGGCTCAGTTCCTCTCTGCTATGGTGGATCGTCTCTGTGCAGAGTCTGGAGGACACTGTGCTGTTCGCCTCGGAATCACTCTCAGACTGATCGTGTATGGAGCTTTGATCGGGAGTGCTCCAGAACAAGCTGGCACCTGTGTGAATGTTTTTAAAGGTTTTGAGATGATTTGATGAAGTGAATGATGTAAAACAGAAAAAGCTGATGGAATAATGAAGGATGTGTACACCTGTTCCTACTGCGATGCTCACACTCGTCTTCTTTAGGGGCTCAGAAAGCACGGAGGTCTGAATGGCCTGCTCCTGCTGCTCCTCTGGAGACGTTTGAGGCGACTCTGGCACCTTGCTCTGGGCCTCGAGAAGTTTCTGGATCTAAGAGACAAGGTAAAACAGGGTCCGTGAACAAGCTGGCCACAGACTGGTGTAAAGGAACACAAAAATATATTAGCCTATGAAAATAAAAATCTAGTTTATTCAACTAAATTATTTCACTGAAGGGAGCTCAGAAACTAGCTAGAGACAGCTAGAGGATGGAAGTGGTAGTTTTGATAGAAAAACAAATATATGTGTATACAGTTTAAAAACAAACTGACAGATGTAGGTGTTCATTCCACCTGCTTCAAATTAAAAACAGATGCTTGAGTAGAGGTGTGCATTGAAACAAAAAATATATATATAATTACATGAACGGGTAGTTTTAACATTGATACACTTGGTCACTTTCACATGAAGATTGATATGAAGACAACATTTGGATAACATTTCACAAACCCTCCTCGTTATTAGGTCACATTTAAGCTGGTTAATCAATTGGATCAATATTTTTGAAGCCCCAACATGTGAGTTACAGCAAAACATACTCTAAATACAAACGTTCCTTACTGAACATAAGGCGATGAAAATTTTATTGCCGGCAAATTGCTGTGATGTAAGCGGAATGAAACACTGTGACCAAGTGTACCGCACAAATCAAGACAAAAGCGAAGCCGAAACGTTATCGATGGCCCCCAGGTGGCTGTATGCAGTATAGGTCAATGTAATCTAATGGGACATGAGACAAACTAAATCAAATTACACTTCAAATAATTTTTTCCAAAACATGGTTTCTGTCATTTTAGGTAGTTTTTAAATCACGCTGATGCAAGTTCAAGTGTTCGTTTTTTGAAACAGGTTTGATTTGAGTTAGTTATTTGATGCTATAAAAACGGGGGTGTGACGTGCTTGCGATTGATTCTGCGGGAGTGGGAGCGGGACCTCGATACCACGACTCCACTTCATGCTCACTACAGCGCAGACTCAGGCTCCAAGATGTCAGCGCTCTATTGGGACACTGGTGGCTTTCACTTTTCTACAAGGGAAGATCGCGAAAGTGCGTCGTCCATGTTTTTTTTACAGTCCTTGTTTGGGAAATGGTGTTACAGTAAAACAATCAACATCAGTGTGTTAACAGCATGTCCCCAACTGCTGTACTCCTTACTTATTAGGCTGAATATACACGTAGTGTTTATATGTATACCAATACTATTACTACAAGTCTACCTTATTGGCCACTGATTTTTCTTGACTTCCTATGCTTCTATCCACAACAAACCTGAGCCTGCAGTTGCTTCAGCTGCCGGTCCTGCTCAATCAGCATCCTGTAGGCATCAGCAGGAAGAAGGCCCATGCCCATGTCTGGTGCAGTGACTACAGTGGGACCAGGCTGGAGCTTGCAGCACTGAGCCTGGCACATGGGCGATGTGTGGTCCAGAGCTCCACTACAAGGCTTGGGGTTGGGAATGTGTGGTCCGTGTGATGGAGAGTAGTGCAGAGGAATGCCAGCATGGCACACAGGGCTCTGAGCAGGGGACATGCGGCACCCCAGAGACAACGCAGACTTGGTAGGTGAGAGACAGCAGTCTTGATGTGGGCTGCCTTCAGAAGGACAACGCACAGGGTTCTGCATAGGGGAAGATGGAGTCCCTTGCCAGGTGTTGCCCTGGTATGTGGGCATGTGGGCACGGTGGGTGGGACAGCAGCTGCAGGCAGGGTTGAAAGCAGGGGTACTGTGGAACACCATGTTCTGAGAAGAGGGAAGCAGTGGTATCTGATCTGCATTGATGGACACTTTTTTGCTCTTTTGGTTTGGCACAGGAGGATTTGGGTGACCAGATCTCTGTGTGCGCTCCTGGATAGAGCCACTTGGAGATGAGCCAGCCTTGGGTGAAGAAGACGATGAGGAAGACGATGACGCAGAGAAGCCATTGCTGGATCTTCGGCCCACAGAGGGAACAGATTTCCTGCACATGGAGGGCTGGTGCCCAATAGTGGACTGTGTTCTGTTGAGCTTTGTCTGGGACAACACTGGGGTCAGAGGTCGCCTAATAGGTGGAGGGCCAGCCATGACACTCTGAGCAGATGGTCGTGGTGCAGGGTGGGAGGGGGGAGTACTGCTGCTATAGCTCCTAAGCTGAGGATTTGATTGGACCGGATGTGTGAGTGTGTGCTCATAGGAATCCACTACTTTTCCTTCCAGGAAGCTGCCATCCAAAACCATGGAGAGTTCAGGCACAGAGGGCTGGACTTGTCTTGCCTGGGGGAAAAAAATAAATAAATATGGATGAACATCATGAAAGTAAAACTTTAAACAAATACTTAACATAAAAAAAATATTTGAATGAATCATTCTGTAATCTTCATATCAGATTAGATTGGTCACAAGCCATAAAGCTTGAAACATAATGAATCAGTTTCATTGAGAAGTACTGAGAAAGTCTCACCTTTTTTTATGTTTTTGAATACAAAATCGCTTCGGTTTAGTTGCATACTTATTACAATTTCATTAGATTTGAAATATGAATTTAGGATACTAAATAAAATCCTATGTATACAAAACATTTCTGTATATTGGGAGTTCTACAAAGCTTCTCATCCTGTCCAAGTTGAAAGCAAGAACAGAAAGGAAAGAAATGAGAGGAAATATTGTTTTCTACAACCTCTGGAACTTACATATATTCTAGATTCGTTACACATAAAGTGAAATATTTCAAGCATTTTTTTGCTGTTTTAATCTTGATTATTACGGCTTACAGCTCACGGAAATCACAAATCCAGTACCTCAAAATATTAGAATAAAGAACTTATAATACAGAAAATGGCGTACTTCAGAAAAGTATGTTCATTTATGTACTCAATACTCGGTCGGGGCTTTCATCCTTTTGCACGAATTACTGCATCAGTGCGGCGTGGCATGGAGGCAATCAGCCTGTGGCACTGCTGAGGTGTTCGGGAAGCCCAGGTTGCTTTGATTGCAGCCTTCAGCTCGTCTGTATTGTTGGGTCTGGGGTCTCTCAGATTCTCTATGGGGTTCAGGTCAGGCGAGTTGTCAGGCCAATCAAGCACAGTAATACGATGGTCAGCAAACCATTTACTAGTAGTTTTAGCACTGTGGGCAGGCGCCAAGCCCTGCTGGAAAAGGAAATCAGCATCTCCATAAAGCTTGTCAGCAGATGGAAGGATGAAGTGCTCTAAAATCTCCTGGTAGATGCTGCATTGACTCTTGACTTGAGAAAACACAGTGGACCAACACCAGCAGTTAACATGGCACCCAAATCATCACTGACTGTGGAAACTTCACACTGGACTTTAAGCAACTTGGATTCTGTGCCTCTCCACTCTTCTTCCAGACTCTGGTACCTTGATTTCCAAATGAAATGAAAAATTTACTTTCATCTGAAAAGAGGACTTTGGACCACTTAGCAACAATCCAGATCTTTTTCTCCATAACCCATGTAAGATGCTTCTGAAGTTGTCTCTGGTTCAGGAGTGGTTTGACAGTAGGACTGAGACACTGCACCATTCTGTATTATAAATTCTTGATTCTAATATTTTGATCATGGATTTTTGAATTTCATGAGCTGTAAGCTGTGATCATAAAGATTAAAACAAATAAATGCTTGAAATATTTCACTTTGTGTAATGACTAGAAAATATGAACGTTCCACTTTTTGAATTAAATTACAGAAATAAAAAATAACTTTTAAATGATTTTTTTCAGATACACTTGTAGTTATACCTCTGAAGAAAGAAACACAAAAAGATAAAAAGAGAAAGAGACATAAAAAGAAAATAGAGTTTTCTCCAGCCTCTCAACTAATTGTATGTTCCAGCTGTAAAAAGTCAAAGAAAAAGTAAGCGAGAAAAAAGGAGAAAGAAAAAGACTGAAAGACCATTTTCTACAGCATATCAACTGACTCAGTATGTAGTTACAGGTCTGAAAAGAAAAAGAGAAAGAAAGAATTAAGGAATGAAACAACAGGGACAAAAGTGCTTTCTACAGCCCCTCAACTGACTGCGTATGTAGTTTGAGCTCTAAAAAGACAGCCAGAAAGATGCTGTTATGTACAGCCTCTCAATTACCGTACATGCATCAGATATCGGAGAAAACATATCGGATATCTGATCCTGTAACAGACCACAGATAGGAAATGGATTTGTAAAAGAAATGGATTTACGGAACTGGAAATGTTTACCAATAAAGAGACTAGATTGGTTTTTCTTTTGTTAAGATTGATTTATACTGATATATTGATACTTGATTTTGTTTGAAAGATCAGCTGTGAAATGCTTCATGTAAGAAAATGTTAAGGCTTAATAGTTTTTAAAAAAGAAAAATCAGCTGATGGTCAAGGTTTCGATATCAGTATCAGGAAATGAAAAGGTGGTATTGTGCCTTCTCATTGAGTAAGGCAAAGGATAAATGTGTAAGAGCAGTCAGACCTGTTGACTGATGGGGTGTGGGTTAGGAGACGGCCGAGGAGAGAGATCCTCATCTTCAACTCCCGAGTCATGGTCGCTGATGGACAGTTTATTCTGGACTACAGCTGATGATGCAGTTCCAGCTCTGATCGAAAGAAGAGGATATATTCATTGCCAATGGACACTTCAAAAAACAAAAAAAAACTGCGACACACCACCTTTTTTTTAGTCAAAACCGAGTTATTATACAAATGCTGAATACTTCAGTTTCTTTAAATAGCGATGGGCGGTCAGTCCACTCCGTTTGTGTGTTTTTAACAACAGGGCCTGAAAAATAGGCGCAGGTTGATCAGGCAAGAGCCACGTCCAAAGAAACAACTTGTAGTTCCCGCAATCCACGCGTGCACTCCTCACCAACCTTCTGCCGCGCTGTCCTCGTCCTTTGTGCTTCTGCTTTTTAAAATAGGAGCCGCAGTGCAGACGAGATAACTTCAGCGGTATGGACAACAGATAATTGGAAAAGGTGAAAGTATGGCTAGCGGCAATGAAATGTCCATCCACAAAGTTAATGGAAGCTTTGATTTCCAAAAGTGTTGAGTGATCATACCTCAGCATAGATGAAGAAACACGACATCAACATAAAGCTTAAGCTTTAGCCTTAGTGTAGTTAGCATAGCTTATAACCTAGCGGTTATAGCAGTTCTTTGAGTTTGTTATGT
>JAOUWY010000003.1:13971903-13986718 GCA_025728095.1 Prietella phreatophila
GCGATGGACTGGCACCCTGTCCAGGGTGTACCCTGCCTTGTGCCCGATGCTTCCTGGGATAGGCTCCAGGTTCCTCACGACCCTGAACAAGGAATAAGCGGTAGAAGATGGATGGACTACTACTACTAATAATAAGAGGAAAGTATCATAACAATTAAGTGGACAAACTAAAAAAAACCCATAACCAACAACAACAATTATATTAGGAAATAAATAAATAAATAGGTTACTTAATTAGCTAATTATTATTAACCCCACCGAGATTGGGGGTTTGAAACCCCCCTCTGCCCTGTGTGTGCTGGGCTTGCACAGTCTCCCCATGCTTCAGGGGTTTCCTCTGAGTACTCCATCCAGCATGTCCCCTGCCTTGTGCCCTGAGTTCCCTGGGATAGGTTCCAGTCTCCCCAACGACCATGTGTAGGATATGCAGTATGGAAAATTAATGGATGGATTGGAAGAAGGAGTAGGAGAAGGAAGAAGAACCTGTAACTCTTACATAACCCAGAACTTTTGGTTCTGTCATCCTTCTGTGTGATATGTATAGTATACCTTATTTATTTTCTCCCCCAAATGCATTTTGACAGAAAAAAAGATGTTGGAGTAAATTATCCACTTTGTTCATGTTCATTAGACGTGCGACTTTATTTCACACGTGCCTTCTCAATCACTGCTGATGCTGTGTAAACTCCTTTAGCTCAACTGGAGATCAAGTCTAGGGGAAGTGTCACTGTGCATAATCACCTGACACTAATGTGACTGATAAGCTGCATGAACCTACAGTCCGGGCTAGAAAGAATTCAGCCTGTGCTCCTGTCTTCATACCATTCTGTGTGTTTTTCTTACAACCACTAGAGGTGCTGTGCACTTCCACAAACGTCTAAAATAATCCACGTTAAGACAACTAATCTAATGTGGATGACAACATTTAAACCTTCTTATTATCTTTGAATTACAGAAAGCTTAGCCTTGCAAACATATTTCTACTGTATTTGCACTGTATATGTGCATTTTGTGTTTGCCAACTATTTGGATGAGAGTTACAAGTAGATCTATGGCCTTCCATTCTGTTTTTGCTTCGTCCACTGCCAAATAATAACATACCCAGGTAGCAAAGTGATGTTGCATCACATCAGTCAACTTCAGTTCTGTGCCAACACTGGGCCACCTTTAAATTCCCCTCGCCACTGAAAATCTCTGCTAACATCTGCACGACTTTGTATAGCGAGGGCTGTCCAAAACATCAGTTCACTATGTTTCGGGTCTACTTTAACAAGACTGAGTATGGTTCTTTTTTTGAAAGCACCCTGATATTTGAACTGAACTAATGTTGGTGCTGCTTTTTGGCTTACAGGTAGGTTGCATTTCTCCAGAAATATTTTTATACTTATTTTATTTGTCTCTTGTACTAGAAAAAGAATACTAAACTGGACCTGTCCTGCTAGGGGTGGTTTCCTCAAGCGTACACTTTTTGAACGTATATGTTTTACCTTAAAAAAAGTGCACATTTAGTGTACATTTACATTTATTATTTAAAGCTTTACTTTCAAATAAAAGTAATTAAATATGTTTTAAAGGTACACTACAGCCACATGTCCAAGTGAAAGATATATTAAAGAAACCAAAGATAAATAACAAGGGACGGTACAGTTAATACCTTTTTTTCTTAGACGCGTATGTTTACTTTAGTCCTGCTATAATCATGCTATCAGCAACTCTACTCAGATTAGAAAGACTGGACAAGTAGGACAAATCCCTGATAACCTTGTCCTCATTTAAAAAAAACAAAAAAAAACAAGGAAAACAGCCTGCATTATACTGAGTGTAAAATGTACATGAAGCAGCACCATGTCCACTGTGGGGCGTACCAACAACTAATCTGAACCATATGAGAAAGTCACTGGAAATCTCATTCGCTTTATTTTTCCCTACCCGTATTCCTACAAATCCCGCCTACTATACTTGGATTGGTTCATACCTACCTAGACGAGAGGGTAAGTTTATGTTCAGCGAATCGTAATCAAAGAACGTTGCTACCACCACCCAATCGTACAGCAGGAGGCGGGACTTGCAGGAATACGGGTGGGGAAACATAATGCCGCACTCACCCCGCCGTTCCCGGAGCAACAGGGAAAATGGCAGCCCTCACCACCCTCACTCAGGTAAATATCCGCTAAAAACATATTTTCATTGTGGTGAAATCTGATTTATTGACGTGTATTGAGTTAGAGTAGCGAGGAGCAGGTGCCTGTGCGAAATATTTAAACGAATATAGTGTTTTTTTCGCGGAGTTGCGATGGACCTTATTTATCAGAGCTAACGGTGAATTAGCCAGCTAACATTAGCCGGCTAACCGTTAATCGTTAACAGCAAGATTATGATTTAGTTCTTCGGTCATCTAAACGATTTAGCAGCATCACTAGCTAACTACCGGGCGTTTGTTTGCATTTAGTCGGTTTAAATAAAGCTCGTTTCCAGCTCATTTAGGGGATGTGAAATGCTGCAGTAACCTTAAACGCGTTGTAACCTACCAAAGATTATCGTTAGAGGTTAGTTATTAGAAATATACCGAAAGGAATGCTGAGTAATATGTTAATTTTAGCACGCTATACACTTAGTGCACAGTGCGTTTAATTTATCACCAAATAAAGGTAGTGTAATTTATTTCGATAAAATGTGTGTTGATATTCATATAACCGGTAATGTAGGTGTCCGTGAGATCAAACATGTCCCTTAGACACCGATATGATAGTATATCTAAACTAGTTACACACTCTTCTCACAAATTGTATAATTTTTTGATGACTCATCCTGTACTAGTTTTGTGTTTGTCCAATGAAACGCCCTGTACGATGTACATGTCCCGTCCCCATGGGCGTGTGGTGCTCTGCAGGCGCTGCTCGTTAGCAGTAAAGCAGGGGTGATGGTGGTGCTGAAGAATCCTCCACAGCTCAAACAAACAGGCTCTTGTTAAACTCGCTCCATTTTTAGCAAGTTCACTGCGCTACTGTCAGGTTTGTTTAAGTTCAGCAAGGGTGTGGCGTGGCATATCTCAAACGCTATTGGCTGCTCAGTAAATCACTCAAGCACATCAACACGCTGTCGCTCTTCCTTCCTGTTTCAAAAGCTAATACTCTGGCATACAGGGTCAAATCCCAGCTCTCAAGCCATTTCATGGGGAACGTTAATGATTTGTGAATGCTATAACAAGCTCACACATCAGTATTCCTGCTACTGATAGCATCCAGCGTTAGTCACCTAGCTTCAGAATTATTGCCACCCTACTAAGTGTTCAAAATGATTGGCACACCAATACTGACACTTTGGTATCACTCTGAAACTGTTCAGCGTAGGAGTGCCAATCATTTTGAAAGCCTGTTTAAAAATATAAACTTATTGGCAGCACTGCATTGAACGTTTAGTTTTGCGCGTTTGAACAGCCAAAGACACATTTACGACCCTCATGTGCTGATACGATTTCTCTCGCTCAAGAACTTCAGCAAAGTGATTTTTATAACGTCGGTGTCAGGGCACTTCAGATTCTAGAGAGCATTTGATTGGACAGAAAATCTAACGAGAAGCTGAAGTGCAGAATGATGTCATCAGAATTGTTGATCCGTATTAGTGGTACTTTTTAATGAAAGCCACAAAACTTCAATTTTGATTTCAAGGGTGCTTGTTTCTTCATATTTAGAGGTTTATGCAAGTGATCTGTCGTTTTTCGCCTTGCACCACATTTCTAATAGAGTTTAAACACAGACTGAGATGGGTGTTGAGAAATATTATTTTCAAACAACGGTTTTACATACACACACAGGCTTCCATGTTTGTACATGGAGTTTGAGGAAGTGAGAGTGCTGATGGATCAGCCAAGACAGCAATACATTATTATGGAGTTGAGGGAGATGTCCCAGTGACTTACAGTGAGCTTATGTTCATTGATTATACTGTACGTAGTGACAGTGAGTGAAACACTACACACTATTATTGGTTCGCGCTACCAAGGGATACAGCGACAGGTGAAAGATCATTTTCTATATACGTGCATGCCACAGAGCCGCAATTTCATGCAATGTGTGATTAGGATCTTCTCAGTTCTATGCAAATTATGTTTGATGCAGTAAACCAACAAATCCAACGATCCTACGGCATGCGTGGTCTGACATCTCTTCAATTCCTCCCTCGCATCAGTATCGCATTCGATTTACTGCTTGACTTTTATAAAAATAGAAGTCTTTAAAAAAGGAAGAGAAAAAGTTCAAATCACAGATTCATCATATCCTGTTGTATATAAACGTATATAGAGACATTACAAAGAAAAAAAAAGTCTTGATAGGAAGTCTCTCGTTAGTAGTTCATGTGTGCCACTGGTGTGTGTACGTGGCAATAACCTGCAAAATGGCACTATTGTAATACTCTCTTGAACGTAAAACATACTTTGTTTTTGTGTCACGAGACAATGCCTTTTATCAGCCCCCCTGGAGCAGAGAGGGTTAAGGGCCTTGCTCAAGGGCCCACCAGTAGCACCTTGACGGTACTGGGGATTGGACCCCCGACCTTCTGATCAGTAACCCAGAACCTTTACCATCAAGCCACCACTGTCCTTATAGAGTCACATCTTGTTGTACAGAAATGTCTGACTCTTTTCAGCTGAATTATATTGAATATTTGATTAACATCTGTATTTGCTATGAAATAGCTGGAAGCTGGTATGGCAGTAAACTCGAAAACAAACATGCAAACAGCCTGCTTGCTTTCCTGCTCTAATCTCAGAATAAGGAGTGTGCCTTGGAAATCAAACCTTGTGTTACTGAGGAATTTAATTAGTGTTTAACTAGTTAGCTTTAGATGCTATGTACAGCTACTACCGTTTCTCATCGGAACTACCAAAACAGGCTACACACACGCACGAATGAGCCGAGTGATTTTTTTTTTCCTTCTAGTGTGGTTTAAGTAGTTAATACAATCAGGAATAGGGTTTTGAGAAATTAAGGAATACACTTTGACATTTTTCTTGCCACACTTCAGTCCAGTATGTAAATGAAAACAATTAAGCTTCAGTTAACACACAACACTGAAACATGCTTGTTGTTGTTTTGTCTTTTTAGCTGTCGAGTGGGAACCCAGTGTATGAAAGTTTTTACAGACAGGTAAGTCACCTGCTGTAGGGATGAACACAAAAACAAGATCTGGGTGGGTCCTTTCAATAAAGCATCAATGCATCAATCCTGCTTTCCCCCCTCCATTTTCTGTGTAATACTTATATCAAATATCTGAGTATTGGCCAATTCCTGACATCCTTTTATTACCTGCACAAAAATTGTATTACAGTAAAACTCCCTGAAACACATTAAATATGCGTATATTGAAATGCTTGTGATGTGTTTATTTCTGGTGCTATCTTATCAGCTGGTTTTTGTTCTTTCTGTGAGAAGTGTTAGCAATTTTGTGCAGTAACGACATCAGAGGAGAACATTCGTTTATTTCTAGTGCAGTTACAAAGTTATATCGTGTCGAACTGGAGAAGAAATTGAAGAAAACAATTTCAAACTTATGGAATATCTAAAAGTTTCACTGTAAGCTCCTAAAATCAGAAGAGCAAGAGCTTTTTTTTCACTCCCCATGTTCCAGCGACGTTACGACTCGACTAGGTAACAATCTACAATATGACGAGGGTGATGTCATTGATGACGGTATCTGCATGAACGCTGAGGCTTTAGAAGCTGATCTGTTTGAGTAGAGTGTACAGGTGCGGAGGGGAGAGAGCCGGACAGACTGAAGGGCTAAAACACCGCTGCATCACAGTCTTTAGGTAGAGATGAAGCGAGGGCTAAATACAACTGCAAAACTATGAGCAGGGAGTTGAAAGGCATTTTGGGTAACATAGGAAACCATTAACCAAAGTGAAAATTGTGATGAAAAAAGTTTTTAAACTCAAAACTCGAATTTCGTTGCAAGACAACACTGCTCTTGATGATGAAACGCTTATAAAGATAGACATCCAGGTCGTTCAGGGTGAAATTTTCCTTTAAAATCAATATTAGGTCTGCAGCAACTAATAATCGACAACTCCATAATCGATCATTAAAATAATCGAATTTCACTATGGATTATTTGGGTCTGTGATGTCACTGCAGCCAGCCCCCATCAGTGGCCTTTCTTCACAAGGGTGAAAAACGCATTTCTACGAGTAAAACACTTCTGATAAACAGTGGAGGTCACAGAGTGTGCTGCTGCGGGAAAAGTGCATGATCCAGATTGTCCAAAACCTGAGTATTTTATATTAAGCACATCAGACAAACTGTATTAATTTGGCTTGTGTCGGTGCTGCGACAGACGCGTGTGCTGTTTAATGTGTTCCAGACATGTTTTCTTCAGCACAGTAATTACATTTTTACCTTTATATCCTTATCTGTAAATGTTAGAAATTTACGCCAGTATTTCCATTTTACATAAAGTCTCGTCCTGACGGTAAGCGAGTCTCCATTAAACTTAACTGAATGAGTCCACGCGTGCGCGTCAATCAAACAGCGTGCAATAGAACGGAAACACAATAACTCTGACCAAAATATACATTTTGGTCAAATATGTTTTGATATATTTAGCAATAATTTGGAAACAAAAGTAATTGTTTATGAGAGCAGTAACTGTAATGGGGTTATTACATGTAACTGTATATAAATGAGTGTCCTATATTTACAGAATAAAGGAACATGTTCATGTTCAGATGAGTGAATGTGTTTGTTAATGCAGAACATTCAGTTATCACTTAGTTTGTGCTTTTGTTTATCTTTTTTTTTTTTAGCATTTTAAGTATAGTGATTTAACTTCTGCTTTAAAGCTTGTGGACAAGCAGTTGTTGTTTTTTTTTGTTTTTGTTTTCAAAATATAATGTTATTATTTAAAAAGGAATTGCACATGTATAGCATAACCCACACAGATACATTTAATACATTTTTCATAGTCTTCAATTCGCAGAAAGTTTGAAGGACATCATTGGGCAGAATGTGAGAGAATGTTTTTTCAAAACAAATACAGAAAATAAAAACCAATTTAATCCATCTAAAGATTAATTGTTTATCAAAATAATCGTTATTTGCTGCCCTGCACGATTTATTTCTCAGTGAAACTAGATTCAAGAAAAGTGCTGGGGGAGAAACAATGTGTTCTCTTAAACAATGCTTAAATATTATGCACTGAATTTTACCTTCTCAATTACTAAACAAACAACTAATGACTAAATGTTTGAAATGAATGAAACCTCAAAACCAGTGACTGCTTATACATCAAGCGTGTTTATCATCACTGATTCTCACTCATAAGTGGTGATGAGTCTCTCGACACTATAATAGAAACGAAGACTAATTATTTATGCAGCTATTGAAATCAGTAATGTAAAATACAGAAGAGCCATCTTTCAGAAACATCCGCTAGGAAAATGTGTATGGGGGTTTGAATCCTGCCTCTGCCCTGTGTGTGTGGAGTTTGCATATTCTCCCTGTTCTTCAGGGGTTTCCTCCAGGCACTCTGTTTTCCCTCCCCTAGTCCAAAGACATGCGTTGTAGGCCGTTTTGCATTTTCAGATTGTCCGGTGTGTGTGTGTGTGTGTGTGTGAATGCGATGGGTTGGCTCCCCGTCTCGTGCCCCTTGAGTCCCTTGAGATAGGCTCCATACTCCCTGTGAACCTGTGTAGGATAAACGGTACAGTAAATGGATGGATGGATGGATGGATAATATTCCTACCAAAATTAATCAAGTTATGGTGAGTGAGAATCCTGATTTCAACTTGAAGCCAAAAATTATTATTTCTGTTTCATCATGAATGGTAAACCAAGTGACTTTGGTCCCAAATTTTGCAAAACATTTAACTTGGAGAGGAACCACAGGGCGTAACACACCATCTGGGACAGGGCCTGAGGTATCATCTCCATCATTTCCAACTTTCCGCTACATTTCTGCCTTTAAACTTTGCTTGCAGGGCTTACTGATAGGAAACATTGGCACGTATATAACCTGTAGATTGCTGTATCTTGAGAAATGTGTTTGTGAAATTATATATATTGCTACCTTTTGTTATTTCCTGCCCATCTCAATGTTTTTATCGTTTTTTTGCTCTGAAAGGTTGATCCAGGAAACACAGGGAGGGTCAGACCTACAGAGGCTGCTTTGTTTCTGAAGAAATCAGGCCTGCCGGATATCACTCTGGGAAAGGTGAAGGAGAGAAATGTATCTGTCTGGGAATTTTTAATATTCCTTAAAATATACACTGCCTGGCCAAGAAAACGGGTCACTGTTTTGATTTAAATAAGCAAATACTTAAGAGCCTATGATTGGTTCATTATTACATTGATTTAATGTTTCAGCTAGCAACAATTCTTTTAACGATAACTGATGCAGCATGTAGCTTCTCACTTCTTAACAAACGTGTCGGCAGAGGTACCTCATGGTCATAGAAGAGATGTTTGTTTTCCAGAAGGGGGTAAATTATTGGCCTGCATCAAGATAAGAAAACAACTAAGGGGATTGCTGAGATCCCCGGAACTGGGTTAAGAACTGCCCAACGCATTATTCAAGTCTGGAAGGAGACTGGTCAAATGTAAACTTTTGAGGAAGAAATGAGGTCGGTGAATTGAAGGTTCAAAACAAATGATCGTGATCTGAGATCATTAAAACGTTTCATGAAAAATCGACAGAAGAACCCATAGCTATGTTTATTAGCTAAAATAAGAGCATTTCCACACGCACAGTGTGACGAGAACTTACAGGATTGGGAATAAATAGCTGTCAGGTTAATCAGATAAAAATGACTTCAGTTTGCTAGGGAGCATAAAGATTGAACTGTGGAGCGATGGAAAAAACGTCATGTGGTCTGAAGAGTCCAGATTTACCCTATTCCAAAGCAATGGGTGCGTCAGGGTGAGAAGGGAAGCACATGAAGCGATTCACCCATCATGCATTGTGCCTACTGTGCAAGCCTCTGGAGGAAGTGTTATGATCTGGGGTTGTTTCAATCTGTCAGGTCTAGACCCAGCAATATTATGTAGCAATAAAATGAAGTCAGCTGAATGTGACCAGGTTATCCCATCAATGGATTATTTTATTCCATGAAGACACAGGCATATTCCAGGATTACAGTGTCCAGATTCATCGGGCTCCGATTGTGAAAGAGTGGTTCAGGAAGCATGAGGAATCATTTTCATGCATGAATTGGCCCCCATGGACTCCTGACCTTAACCCCATTGAAAGTCATTAGGATGTGCTGGAGAGAACTTTACGGACTGGTTCGACTCTTCTGTCCTCAATATAAGATCTTGGCCAAAATTTTATGCAACTGTGGATGTAAATAAACGTCACATCCATGAACACGTGTTGTAATGAAAGCTAAATGGAAATTGTGTGTGTGTGGCCAGGCAGTGTAAATCTCTTTGGGTTCTCTCTGATGTTCCTATTTCTTCCACAGATCTGGGACCTTGCTGATCCTGATGGAAAAGGTTTCTTGGACAAGCAGGTCAAACACATGTTTTCTCTTCTGTTACGCTTTAAATGAATGCTCCATCACTGATTAATGACTAATTGAATACAAGGCAGATCATCTGATTTGTATTCGCACCATGTTTACGTTTAACAGGGATTTTATGTTGCTTTACGGCTCGTGGCCTGCGCACAGAGCGGTCAGGATGTCTCTCTTACAAGTTTAAACCTCACCATCCCTCCTCCGAAATTTGTAAGTGTTTAACATTTGACATGAGACATATATTACAAATATGATACAAGTATCCTGACATGACCATTAACATGATTTTGTATCCCAGAAGGACTCCAGTAGCCCGTCATTAAGTGGTGCTTCAACAACGGACAGCCATTGGGCCGTTAGAGTAAGTCTTTGAATCATTAAGCAGAGTTAGTTAGTTCCAGTTACATTTATATAGCGCTTTTCTAGGCACTCAAAGCACTTTACATAGTATGGGAGGGGAATCTCCTCACCACTACTAGTGTGTAGCATCCACCTGGATGGTGCAACAGCAGATATAGTGTGCCAGAACCACCACCACCACACAGGCTATTAGTCAAGAGGAGAGTGATGTAGCCAATTCAGGGCTGGAGATTATTAGGGGGCCATGATGGATAAGGTCCAGTGGTAGAAATTTACCAGGACACCGGGGTATACCCCTAGTCTTTTACGAGAAGTGTCCTGGAGTCAGGATCTCGGTTTAACGTCCCATCCAAAATGCGGTGCTGTTTTTACAGTGTTGTGTCCCCGTCACTGTAATGGAGCATTAGGCCCCACACAGCCTCACTAATACCCCTTTCAGCAGCAACCTTAGTTTTCTCCAGGAGGTCTCCCATCCAGGTATTGGTCAGGCACAACCCTGCTTAGCTTCAGTGGGAAACCAGGTGAGACCCGCAGAGAGATATGGCTCTGGTTCAAAATGAGTTTGATGTCTTTGGATAACATTTTTTTAAAAGCTTAACCTGATTTACCCTCACTGTGCTAAACAAGTTTTGTTCTTAAAGGATCAGTCAGTAACACTGACAGGGCTTTCCTTGTCCATGAACTGAGCCACCCTCCCTGTTCAAACTACTTGCAGTTATGTACTACTTGTAATTCCTGGGACAGAAAGATGGTAAATAGAACCCTGAAATAAATACAAACAAACTAGCACTTCCCATTTCATGGTGTTTCTGGGAATCATGGTTTTATTAAGGCATCTTTATAACCTGTGATTTCAAACCATAATATAAACTGCACCTTCAATGTGCCAGATGTAATCAAAAGAACACCAATTTCAGAAGATTTGTCTGTAGTTATTTATATGCATTTATATTGAAAACACTGGTGAAAACAATTTTTTGCTTGTTAGGTTAATATTCTGCATTATTGAGGTAATCATGAAGGACACAAATATCGGTAGCTGACTGTCGATTCGAGTGCTGTGCGTTATTGGATAACCCGGTTTTAATCAGGTGTTTGTTTATCTAAGATCCACTCAACCCACATTCATCGTATTTGTGTTTATGGTTTTCAGCCTGAAGAGAAAAGCAAGTTTGATGGTATTTTTGACAGTCTTGTGCCTGTAAACGGATTACTCTCTGGAGAAAAGGTCAAGCCAGTTCTTATGAACTCAAAGCTGCCAGTGGATGTGCTTGGAAAGGTACATTCATTACTTAACAAGGATGAATCTGTTGTTTGGATTTCTTACACAGCCTCTCTATATAGTGTGTTGTGACTAGATTTCCTGTGAATGTGCTGTAAAATTGTCATTTTTCTTTAACCAGGTTTGGGATTTGAGTGATATTGATAAAGATGGGCACCTGGACAAGGACGAGTTTGCAGTGGTGAGTTAAACAGTCTATTGTGATTGGTCAGAAAGTGTTGATTAGCTTTCTATAGCAGCAGTAGCGCAATTACGAAACATAGGTTTATATTAATGTGCTCAATCTAATGTGTTGTTTCTATGGTAACAACTGTAAAAAAAATTTGTAAGAAAAATGTGTAATCATTGATCTGGAGAACCTTTCTGTAGGTAGACATTTGTCACATTTGTGGAAGGAGTCTCCAGTGTTAGCGCTTTATAAGAGTGTAACTTTGTTTTCGGACATCTTCAGGACGAGGGATTTTTTCACGTTTTGCGGGTCTGGTTTATTAGATTCAAGAAAGAGAGAAAAATGATGCTGGTGAATGAACGACTGTTTATAACTGCTATAATGTTAGTGAGAACAGGAATTAACCTCATAGACGATCCACAAAATTAAACTATAAACGGATAAAAGTGATTTATCTTACGGACAGGAATTTTTTATTACTATTATTATAATATACTTTTAATTAAAGACTGTTAGACATGATCTAAAATGGAAAACGGTCAAATTTGTGGTGGTAACAATGTGAGATAATTTCAGGGACAGAAAAACGTCACCACGAGCCTGACAGCCCATGTTGGTTTTGTGAATCACGGTTTTATTAAAGCATCTTTAAAATGAATGTGATTGTGGAGCACTTTAAAATGTGTTTCAATATGTTATTCAGGCCATGCACCTGGTGTACCGCGCTCTGGAGAAGGAGCCTGTTCCCTCCGTTCTGCCCTCCTCCCTCATCCCTCCATCCAAACGCAAGAAGTCTGTGGGCTCTTTATCCAGCATGACACCTGTGATGCCTGGAAGCCCACCTCCTCCTAAAGACAGCTTGCGATCCACACCATCACACGGCAGCATGAACTCACTGAACAGCACCGGGAGTCTGTCACCTAAACACACACTCAAATCCACACAGGTACACACACAAACCTAGGTAGATACACAAACTCTTAAAGCCTTTTCCCCAAACAAGATCTAAGTCTGTGTTTATCAGACCTAATATCGCTGAAGTCTTCAGATTGGTGAATGTTTGAATGTTTTCTTTACTGTGTGTTAGAAACAGGAAGCTACGTGACATTATAGCACAGAATGTAGGAAACACTCATGTAAAGAAGAAGCAGATGGTTCCACTAAAATATGATTCCATTTAACACTCCTTTTTTTTATTTTATTGAAAAAAGAGAAGGTGTGAATTATTAATGATGACATCCTGCTGAAGTGCTTTAGTTCAGGTGCAGCTCTGTTACAGTGTGCAGAGTGAACTGTTAAAAGCTCTTTACATAATTTATAAGCTTCCTATGACCCCCTCCCCCTTTATGTGTCATTAGCACACTGTGAACTGGGTAGTGCCAGCGGCAGACAGAGGACGCTACGACGACATCTTCCTCAAAACGGACATCGACCTTGACGGCTTTGTCAGTGGCCAAGAAGTGAAAGAGATCTTCATGCAGTCTGGCCTTCCGCAAAACATTTTAGCACATATATGGTGAGAACCAGTGTACTGGTGTAGATTAATACACAGCTAGTTCGTGACAAGAAAGTAATAGTATATAAATACAACGCAGGGTGGGTTGGGATGGGTGGAAACTCCAGGGAGTGGAGAGGACACGAACAGGCAAATGTTTTACAGAGCTGAAGGGGTGTGGCCAGGTGGATGTTTTGGAGAGCTGATGGGGCATGGCCAGGTGAGGGTTTCAGAGAGCTGATGGGGCATGGCCAGGTGAGGGTTTCAGAGAGCTGATGGGACATGGCCAGGTGAGGGTTTCAGAGAGCTGATGGGACATGGACAGGCGAGGGTTTCAGAGAGCTGAATGGGCGTGGCTAGGTAGGTGATAACTGTATGGTTGTATTACATTGTTGCAGTGTCTAACATTCAGCCTGTTATATCTCTAGGGCTTTGTCAGACACACGGCAGATAGGCAAGCTGAGCCGAGAACAGTTCGCACTGGCCATGTACTTTATTCAGCAGAAAGTGAGCAAAGGAATGGATCCTCCTCAGGCCCTGACCCCAGACATGATTCCTCCATCCGAGAGAGGAACCCCTGTGAGTAACTAAACCTTACTGATTGGAGACTAAAAAGATGAAGATCAGACACGATAAATAATAGTATTTTTTATCTTCTGAAGATTTTCAACACCTAATGAAGGCCTTAAAAATTGGTTGCACTATCAGTAATGATATTTAGCACCCTTGGTCTAGGCTGCTTAAGTAAAGTTTAACATACTGTTATTATGGATCTTTTTTCGTTGCAGAATATGTCGGGGTACATGACGCCCGTGGGCTCGGAGATGGTAGCGCTGACTGAAATGCGCAGAGTGAGTCAAAGTTTTTAAAAAGTTAATTGGAGAATGAAATATAGAAAGTGCCCTTCCTGCAAATGTAGTCAATCAACCAAGTAGAATTACATCCTTGCTTCAAACACATATGCTACATCTCGTTTTTAAATAAAGGATTCCGTAAAATAGAATATTTAGATTCACGTTAGTTTCTTATATTCAACATTCTGGTACAATTCTGGCTTCTGTCATCTTTCACTATTATGTAAGGATTGGATTTTGTTTTAAATTCTGTGACAAAAATGACCAAAACAAAAAGATTTTAGGCGAAAGACTTCTGTTGCATCTAAATTAGTCTTGTAGTGCTAGTGCAAATCTAAATCATACCTTATCATTCTACTGAGAAACCAGAAAAGTTACAGAAATGTTCAGCTTTACGTCTGACTGTTACAAAGAGGTGACTCCTTTCATAAATATGAAATAAACAGTTCCTTACAGAAAACATCATCAGATCAACAGTTTTACGTTTTTTACTCTGAGTCGTTGTGCTATAGAAACTATAATGTATTAGAACAACCGCGTTAATATAAACCTGTGATTTGCAGCTGCACTACTGTCAGAGCTGCTGTTAATGAAAATTAATGAACACCTAACCAATCAAAACCCAGAATTCAACAACATTGTGTTATAATGTGAGCAGACAACATGTATGGAATGTGTACTACTCTGGAGTGACTTATTGTCCAGAAGCTCCAGTAGTTACATTTGTTTTATAAAAACCTAAACAGAACGAGAATGCAGCTCATCAAACATTTTTCTTTTTCATATTTAATGCTGCTGATGTGCCACTCTTATATCAGACAATAATGTACAACTCATGGGTATGTAAAAATGTACAAAAAAAACCCTGAATCAACAAATGCTTTTAGCAGCAGTGCTGTGTTGAAAAGCATTTGTGTTGTGATAGTGATGTGTGTTGTAGAAAACATGGAGATGAACCCGGAGCACCTCGTCTATTCTCTTCTCCTGTCCTGGTGGTTTCCTGTGTGGTGGTTTACTCTCCTGCTTGTTTGGTGCTGTGGTGTTGCCTTCCTTATGGAGGATGTAAGGCTAAGTGGTGTGTGTGTGTGTGTGTGTGTGTGTGTGTGTGTGTGTGTGTGTGTGTGTGTGTGTGTGTGTGTGTGTG
>JAOUWY010000003.1:14003677-14016133 GCA_025728095.1 Prietella phreatophila
TCCATGCCTCAACGGGGCACAGCTGTTTTGGCGGCACAAGGGGGACCTACACAAGTGATTTTAATGTTAAGGCTGATTGCTGTATATCAAATGAGATTCTGATTCTGTGAACATCCGTGAAATGGTCTCGCTTTTTTCTCTCTCTCTGTCTCTCTCTCTTTCTCTCTCTCGAGATGTTAATTAGACAAAAAAAAAAAATCCTGAAAATGTCGGAAAACTTACAAAGCACCGACATTGGAGACTTCTTCCAGAAAACTTCACAATATCATGATTCACGATTACACATTTTACGTGATCGTCTGGGTGTACCATATAAGAATGAGTGCATTAATATAAACCTGTGATTTGCAGCTGCACTATTGTCAGAGCTGCTGTTATAGAAAATCAATCAACACTTTCTGACCAATCAGAATCCAGAATTCAACAGCGCTGGGGTATAAATCTAACAGACATTATATTACTGAATGGTGTGCTGGCACATGATTAAGGCAAGCATAGCATTAAAACATTGTTTTAATGATCTGTTTAAAGTAAACATGAGACTTTGGACCCATGGCATGCTGACAGAAAGCCACTTTTACACCCTTAGCATGGCCTTTTCCCTCATGATTAAGTTGCTGTGATTAAGGGCGTCTTCCAGATTTTTTTTTCAAAGAGAAATTGTTATATAGGCTAGACTATTGTCAATCTCATTAGTTTAGGTTAATTTATATGGACACAGTTTAACATGGTAGTTCTAAGACAGGACCTTGATTTAAGTGAAAAGGTCGTCTGTAGTTTTATCCTATACACTCTGAGGGTTGTTTATGGTTTAGGTTATTGGCAGTAGGGGGTTTTTGGAGGCGCTTCCATGGTGACTGGTTGACAGGAAGGAGCAGTATCACTACTCAGCTCTCAGCCTGGAGATTTCTCAGCATGGGATTTGTTTGTGCACTCATTATTTATAACTCCTCCTCATCATCATCTCTCTCAGCTGTCATTCTCTTGTCATTGTGCATGCAATGGGAACACAGTGTTTGCTAAAACTCCTCATTTGTCCATCAGTACTACTGCTAAATGTACGATATTTGAAAAACCATTCCATCATTTTTTTTTCCTTCTTCTTCATAATGATCATAATGGTCACCTCTGCCAGAAAGTGTCCTTTAGTCTTTTTGAGACATTAAGTAAGGTAAGGAATAAAGCACTCTGTTTTGTGCTGTTGTTGGAAAATAATCAATCACAGGGTGGTGTGGTGAAACGGACTTGCTGTTACCATGCTAAAGTTGATTTTGGGCGGCTGTGGCACAGGTGGTAGAGCAGGTTGTCCACCAGTCGTAGGGTTGGCGGTTCGATTCCCGTGCCGGGTGACTGCACATGCCGAAGTGTCCTTGGGCAAGACACTGAACCCCAAGTTGCCCCTGATGGCAAGTTAGCGCCTTGCATGGCAGCTCTGCTACCATTGGTGTGTGTGTGAATGGGTGAATGAGACACAGTGTAAAGTGCTTTGGATACAAGTGCTATATAAGTGCGTCATTTATTTACCATTTATTTTCCTATAACAGCACATTACAAAGTGTCTTATTCCTCTTATACCACAACAAATGCCATTTTATGGTTTTGAAAAGTGCCTAATTTTGTTTTAAAGGTCTCATAAAATAGATTTACATGCATCCAAGGTCAGAAATTTGATAATAAAACTCAATTTAAATTGCAGCATTACCTTATCCCCCTAGTGTCACAAACGACTTGTTCAATGATCTGTTCTAAAAGATTCATTCTAAACTCCTCCTTTCAGAGAGCATACTCTGATTGGTCAGATGTCCCAGTCTGTTGTGATTGGTCTACCGCTGTGTGCATGTGTCGAAAAGGAAACGGCCACTACCATAACAAGTTTCAGCTTCTTCTGTTCACGAGCAGCCAATGAAGACCACAGGCGGGGTATTTTGTTACAAACCTACATAGGTTAGTACAGGAAGTAAGTCTGGAATTACAAACGACTCGTTTCAACTGTTCAGAATCGGTTCCTTCATTGGGAGTCAATAAAACTTTTTGTCGTGAGCTTTGATTTTTAGACTTTTTACATTCACAAACAGCTCTTGAACACACTATGCCATTGGTAATATTTGAAAAACCATAATAGGTGCACTTTTAAATTCGTTTTTAAAATTTTTTTTTTTGTTAAAGGATATGTCTTACATTTAATTAATTTATAGTTCATATTGTGGAGCAACCACTCAGGATATATATTTGTTCATAATCTTAACAAGACAAAAAGTGCATTTTCAGGTCTTGAGGCCCTGAGCCGTCACACACATTACGTTAGTGTAGTTGAAAATTGCACAAATGCATTGCTGCGCGACAAAGTTTTACGACCTGGTGATTTCCGACGCAGTCGCCTGAATTTTTCACGCTGTTTATTATCGTGCTGCAGGAATGACATATTTTTGTAGGCCAACCCGGAGGTTAACATCACCCTGGTTCCCTCGACAAAAAGCCAATAGGTTTTCTCCATTGACTTTTAGATTAGATTGCAAAAAATAAGCTGTGACCAAGAAAAGTTTGATTGTTACGTGTTTTGTTCATTAAGATAATCTTCACAAATGAGAATTTTTATGGATTTTGAAGCCTAAATCAAATAAACACAAGTAAAAAGCTAAAGTTACGCTATATACGAACTACACCATGGTTGCATGACTTCATCACCACCACTAAAGTTCTGACAGCTCTTTCAGTTTTTATTAAAAACCCAACTACAATAGGAAAATTGAATATATATCAAAATTTGATAAATTGATGAATCTAAACGTGGGAAAATTAGAGTTGGAATAGTTTGCAAGAGCGCGAGTATAAACACAGTGAGGCTGTAGTAGATGGGTTTTCCTGTTCCGCGTGATGTTTAATGTCCCATCTTCGTTTTTCTTCTTCAGACATTTTCCTCACCTCCTGATTGGTCAACTTCAAGTAAATTGGCTCGTTCCACCGCACATGCTACGCGAATTGAAGTTGACCACGACTGAATTTTTTTTTCCGACATGTTTAAAAATGTTCGGAAGGTCGTAGTCTGCTCATGTTCAGCTCGGCTCTGCTCCTGATATCTCACAACCACACGAGCACAGACGCTTTCCACGTGACCGCGTTCTTTCCCTGTCAGGAGTTCGCACAGCAGGCAAAGATCACATGTTCGCTCACCCTTTCTGAGAAACCTCAAAGCGTAAAAGACTTTCTCATGTCGGAAAACTCTCTGACCGGAATAAAGCTCTGACACTGGAGACTCCTTTCGAAAAGTGTTCTATAAACTTCTCGTCACAGACATTTTCCCCACGTGTATATCGATAACGCTTTTGAAGAGCACATTAATATAAACCTGTGATTTGCAGCTGCATTACTGTCAGAGCTGCTGTTATTGGAACATCCTCTGACCAATCAGAATCCAACTCTGTGGTATAATGTCTCCCCCCCCCACACTTCTGTGCAGTGGTGACCTCGTTCTCCTCAGTGCCACACCTTTTATTCTGCAGTTAATCTGTTGTGCATGTTGTTCTCACGTCCATCCTGTTTGTTCAGTTTCTGTTCTCAGAGGAAACGGAATTTGTTCCTTTCTGAGCCTCCCATTTTTAAATCAGTGCATGTTTCATTTTCCTGTTTGAGTTTATTGCTTTCAGAAAGCCTCATTTAAAGATCGACTGTCTGTTCTTGGTGTTAATGGTCTGTTCGACGTCCATCCTGCCCTTGATCTCGTGCAATTCAGCCACCCCTGTGTGACGCGTGTTTTCTCAAGTGGTTTTTATTTTGTGTGTGTGAGAACTAATTTCCTCTTACAGGGAGTGAGAAAATGAAGGTAAGATCGTCTGAGAATTTGGTAAGCAGAAATGTAAAGTGACATGCACAAGTATTCACCCCCTTTCACTGTTCCACATTTTGTTGTGTTGCGATCTGGAAGTATAACGTCTTTAACTCGGATTATGTCATGAATCTACATAAAATAACCCGAATTGTTGAAGTGAGAGAAAAATATCAATATAGTTTCCAGAATTATCTACAATTTAAAAAAACTAAAGTTACGATTGCATAAGTATTCACTGTGATTGTTATGAAACCCCTAAATTGGCTCTGGTGCAACAGTACTCATCTGAAGTCCCAGAATGAGTTGAATGGAGTCGAGCTGTGTGCAATTAGTGTCACATGACCTCAATATAAATACGTCTGTTCCTGGAAGAACCCAGAGTTTGTTAGAGAACATACCTAAACAAGCAACATCGAGAATCTAACAAAACAATGTTCTGAGGAGTATCAGTCAGACTTTGGTTATTAACCGATATCACATACATCAGGCACAGTGCCATTAAATATATTATTAAATGGAACTAATATTATTTAACCACAACTTTGCCTAGAGGCGACTTTGGAAACTTTGGAAAGCCTGTCAAACACTACTAAATTAATTATTATAAAATGGAATGACTATGGTACAACCGTGACTCTGCCTAGAGGAGGCCATCCACCAAAAGTCAATGACGGGGTAAAGAGGGGATTAGTCAAAGAAGCAACCAATGTTATGGGCCAGTTTGGTAGATCCATGATATAAAATCCCAATCAAGTCCATTTCAGTTCTAAGCTGTAACATTACCAAATGTGGAAAAGTGCAGGGGGTGGGGGAGGGAGTGTAGAATACTTATGCAAATCATCTATTGGGCATTTTTCTGGTCTGGGGTTAGATTTTGTAAGACATTCAATTTCAAAAATAAAACAGTGAACACAGTCTTTCTTGTTCAAAACATCTTCAACTCATTCTCTAATTTGGCTATATTTGGATGGGAAGCTGGGATCATGTGACAATCGTGGTGTGTTCTGTGCCCACTCTACAGCGCTAAATTGGAGATGCCAATATTTATATTAGCTGTGGCATTTACATTTACATTTTTATTTTTACCTGTTGCTCTGTCGATAGTGGAGATAGTACATAAAGTAGCGGTCAGACCAAACACAAATAAATTCTCCTTGATGAAAAGCTGATGGGAAATGGGACATGAAATATTGACATATTTGCTCCTAATAGCATTAAAAAAAAAATACGTTTGCTTGCTGCAAATTTGGTGGTGGGGCGGGGGGGCATCTTGACCACTGATATACGGCAGAGGTTTTGTGGGGTTTATTTTCTCTCTGCAGGCTAGAATTGACTTTTTGGCAGTGTTGTCTCCTCTGCTAAAATACAATATTTGCTACTACCGGAGAGTAGTTTGTATTTTGGTAAATGTATTTTGGTGGTAACTGTAGACAGAAGGTCTAACTAGTGCATTTAATATTTCGACTTTGTGTGTCTGTGTTTGTTTGCAATTTAACTTTTCCTATTTTGTTTATTCTTACGCAAATTTGTGTATCAAAGTCTACTTTTATACATGCTAATTTGTTTAAGTCTGTGTCTGCACTGACCACATTGCTCCACTGTGTTGTGTGGGGTTTTTTTGTTTTTGTTTTTTTTTGGTTTTGTTTTGGTTTTTTTTCTTCCCTGATCCTCCAGTTTGGGAATGAGGCGCAGCAGATGGAGTGGGCCAAGCGAGAGAGCGAGCGAGCTGAGCGTGAGAGGCTGAAAAGACTCAGGCAGCAGGAGCAGGAGGACCTGGAACTGGCCATTGCGCTCAGCAAAGCTGAGATGAACAACACCTGAATGCTGGCTTCTCCCTCTCACACACCATCTTTACATCACTGCAGCAGAGGAAAGAGAGAGAGAGAGTGTGTGTGTGTGTGTGTGTGTGTGTGTGTGTGTGTGTGTGTGTGAGTGTGTGAGAGAGAGAGAGCGTGCATGGAGAATGAGTGAGATGTGTATGATGAGAGAAAAGGTTTTTAATGTTTTAAACATCTTTTATTTTAATGTAATGATGGGGCAACCCGTGTGTTATGTGAATGGGCTCGTGCATTCTACATGCACTGCGTTAACCTGCACTACTCTGACACAATTTATTTAAAGTGTGTGTGTGAGAGAGAACCTGTGGCTGGACTCATTCATAGTGATTTTAATCAGGAAATAGAAAATTCACACACATTCCCACTTTACCCCAAAGACATGTTTGGTGTCTCTTGTTTGCATCTTGTTTGCATTTTTTTTTATTGATTTTAGTAATAGACGACTATATCACTAAAAGCTTCTGTGTAAATATTGTCCATGTCCTGGCCTTCTCTGATGTCACCCAGATGTGCTGATGTGGTTTAGGACATCTCTGAACAACTGAAAGTTTTATTTTGCATAGTTTGGTATAATTTAACCCTCCGTAGGCTCAGTATCTTAATGTTTTAATACAGAACAAAGCAAACTAGTTAGAGGACTGAACCTACACAGTCCTCCACGCAGCTCCATCAACACAGGAAGACAGAGCCCGAGATTAAGGCAGATGTGGGTGAGCTGTGAAAAGAATGATCCACGCTTAGGTGGTAGAGCTGCAGTGGTGCTTGAAAGTTTGTGAACATAAAACACTCAGATTTTTACAAGTCTTAAAACTAGGAGAATCCAATTAAACAAAGAATACAAAATATTATACTTGGTCACTTAATTATAGAGGGAAATGATCCAATATTACATATCTTTAAGTGGCAAATGTATATGATCCTTTGCTTTCGGTGTCTGGTGTGACCTCCTTGTGCAGCAATAACTGCAGCTAAACGTTTCTGGTAACTGTTGATCAGACCTTGGAGGAATTTCAGCTCATTCCTCAGTACAGAACAGCTTCAACTCTGGGATGTTGGTGGGTTTCCTCACATGAGCTGCATTGACTTGGCCATTCCAAAACATTAACTTTATTCCTCTTTAACCATTCTTTGATAGAATGACTTGTGTGCTTAGGGTTGTTGTCTTGCAGCATGACCCACTTTCTCTTGAGCTTTAGATCCCAGACAGATATCCTGACATTTTCCTTTTTAAATCGCTGGTATAATTCAGAACTCATTGTTCCATCAATGATGGCAAGTTGTCCTCTCCCAGATGCAGCAAAACAGGTTCAAATCATGAGACTACCACTACTGTATTTCACAGATGGGATAAGGTTATTATGCTGGAATGCAGTGTTTTCTCCAAACAGAATGCTTCTCATTTAAACCAAAACGCTCTATTTTAGTCTCATCCATCCACAAAACATTTTTTCCAATAGCTTTCTGGCTTGTCCACGTGATCTATAGCAAACTGCAGACAGGCAGCAGGGTTCTTTTTTTGAAAGCAGTGGCTTTCTCCTTGTAACTCTGCCATGCACACTGTTGTTGTTCAGTGTTCTCCTGATGGTGGACCCATAAACATTAACATTAGCCAATGTGAGAGAGGACTTTAGTTGCTTACAGGTTACCCTGGGTTCCTTTGTGACCTTGTGGACTATTACACATCTTGCTTTTGGAGAGATACTTGCTGTCGGACCACTCCTGGGGAGGGTCTTGAAATTTCTCCATTTGTACACAATCAGTCTCTCTGTGAATTGGTGGAGTCCAAACCCTTTAGAGATGGTTTTGTAATCTTTTCCAGCCTGATGAGCATCAACAAATTTTCTTTCTGCTGTTCTTTAAAACTCGTTCACTCACACCTGATTGTCATCCCTTGACTAATTTCACCTTCAAATTAACTGCTAATCCTAGAGGTTCACTTAGTTTTGCCGGTCACGGATATGTAATACTGGATCATTTTCGTCAATAAATAAATGACCAAGAATAACGTTTTCTTTCTTTTGTTAAATTTGGTTCTCTTTGTCTGCTTGTGTGAAAGACTTGTGTGAAGTTGTCTGAATGTGTCTGCTTGTGTGAAAATCTGATGGCTACTGTATATGCCCAGGAAAGTGTAGCCTGATGGAGCTGAGACAATCCCCAAAAAGACACATGGACATCTGTTAGAAGAAGCATAAGCTGGAGAAAGCTCATTGGCTGCTGACCTTCATGGTGGTAGTGTCATGGAGAGTCACCTTGTTGGCTTGCTTCACATGCTTCAAATCTGTGAGAATTCTCTCCAAGTTTAATACAGTGTAATAGACTCTGAGGAAGGTGCTGTTTGCCCTCTTCCACATACATGAGCTCACAGTGCCCTCATTGGCTGTTGTTGCTGTGACTGGGGGTGTCTGGGAAGTGGGTTGTGGAGAATGTATGCCCCTCCCACCCAGAGTGCATGGCCAGTTTTGCTCCATTGGGTTCTTCTGATGATGGAGAGAATGATTTTCTGTTGTTGTCAAAGTGGCCAAGCCCGTGTAACCTTTTGGTTAACCTTTTTACCAACACCTTTGAGACTTCCCATGTCTGCCAGTTGAAGGTCTGTAGAAACAGTGGAAAAATTTCATATATAAAAAAGGCAGAAGCAAACATCAGACATCAAACATTTCTGGACTACATGTGGGGTAAAGAGGAAAACTGTACATTTGATATGAGACCATTCTTTAGTCTTTAACAATTCTGTAACTCATGTTCTAAAGAAAAACGTTAAAATGAGAGTGCTCACAATTTCTGAAGCCTTTAGTCGGTTCTCTATTTCCCTGTCACAGACACTGAGCTGAACTGCGTGGCACGTGACTGGGGCATAGTATAACAAGTATTTAAAAAATAAAAAAAGGATCTGGGAGTCGTAATAAGCTCTGCTCTTACCAACTGTGAAAGGTTGAAGAGAAAATTTGCAAATCAATTCCTTTTATGTTCTGTACCCTTTCTGTGTCTGCCTGATGAGTACAGATGAGTCATGCAGGTTAGAAGTGATTTGACCCTTTCTTCACTTGAGAGAGCAGTGTTGTATTGTAGGTCTGGTACACACACACACACACACGGAGCTCCCACTCCTGTGCAGGTTTGAATTTTCTTTGCTGATTCAGCTCTGCAACCTGTTTGCAAAATGTTCATGAGCTCATGATGTGTAGAACTTGAACCTGCGCAGGACTTCAGGAGTGGAGATGAGAGGCTGTGAAATAATCCGTTCATATCATTTTCATTTTGTTTTAATTTGCTGTTGATCACTGAGAGGCCTAGGGCTTTTCCCATACGAAAGCTTATTTGTTCTCCATGAGCACAAGCCACTAAAGATGGTGAAATCTTGTTACGATATTAGTCCTGATTATCTTTGACTGTGATTAGAAACATCTTCGGAACAAATTCTGCTAACTTCGCCAGTTCCCTGCTTTACCCTTTCAGTATTAATCGAGATGTTTCCTGAGTTCTTTTACTAAAACTTTCCTGTATTTTACTTGAACCGTATGCTGCCTGCCATGTTTAAACCTGTGGTTTTAATATTTTGAGTTGTTGAAGTGAATTTGTTCTTGTTCAGTCTTTCTCACCATGGACACATGGACTTTATAGACTTCCTCGAGCTGAGAACATTAACTGTTCACTTTCAGCTGCAGTCCTCTGTGTGGGCCGGCGTAAAGCATCTCGGTTCAGGGACTACCAGGGTTCGAGTAAAGGTGCCACTGATATTCAGTGTGCTGTTTAGAATCACCTGTTAACTGTTACGTAGTCTACTGAAAGACAAATATTTTTGGTTTGCTCCTGTAATACTCTTTTGCTGACTAGGTGTGTTTCCCCCCGCCCCCCTTTTCTTTCCTCTTATGAGTAGGCATGTGCCGAAAATTGATAACGGTATACGAAATGTAAAGAATAAAACACTTGTAGACATTCTGATTTTGGAAAATAATCAACATTGAGGTGGTTGACGCAAAGTCCTATAGCACCTTTTAGTTGTTTTTTTTTTCCTTTTATACCACAGCAGCTTGCCAACAATTACAACCTTTATTTATCGAAGAAGAGCATGTCATACTTTTTAAGCCATTTATAGCTGTTTTAATGTTGTGGTACATCCATGAGACAAGTTCATGTTGTCGCTTTTTTAGCAGCTATTAAAAAAAAGTTCCCCAACCCTTTCCCTTTCTCTTAAAGTTAATAAGAATAAAAACACTTTGTAATATTACTGAAGAACCTCAGGACATAAACTCCTCCAAAAGATGTGTCAGAGAAGATACAGCTTTATCACTGACCATTACAAAATTTTGACACCGGAGACTCCTACCATAAACGTCTCCGTACAGAAAACTTCAAAACAACGATTCTGTGCGTTTTAGCAGCATCCGCCGTCAAGTCCCTGTGTTAGATGTTACTATAGAAACAATAATGTGTTCGGATGAGGACATTAATATAAAACTGATTTGCAGCTGCACTACTGTCTGATCTGTTCTAGAACATTTATCATTTTCTGATCAATCAGAATCCAGAGTTCAAGATTAGACAGCTCCAGCATCAGCACATGCCTATTCAGAAGCAGCAACATGACACTTTTATTTTAGCATTAACTTAACAATGTTACTGTATTCGTCTGGAGGAACTGTATTTGTTTTTGGTTTTTTTTTTCTTAAATCCAGATGAACCTTCTCTGAAAATATTTCAGTACAGAAAGTTAGGTTCTGTTAATAGTTTACACCATCTTTAATTCTTATTCAATGTGGAGGTTTTTTTGTTGTTGTTAGTTTTTGTATTTCCATTATTTTCTCTTTTATTTTTTGGGAGCTAAATAACACGCCTCACATTTTATTAAATGCCCACTCGTGCTGTATTCGTCTTTGTTACCTCCATTGTGCAATAGTTTGTATATTTTTATTTGTGTACTGAAATACCTGTAAACTCATTTGAACTCATTTCTTTGTGAAAAATGTGGGTGTTTTAAATGCCTGCTCATGTCAAAGCAAACAATTCACCGATCTCGCGCTGGTTGCGCTCTTTTCGGCCTGCCTTATTCACTCGCCTCTAGACAACGGACAGACCAAATTATTAATCATCATTCTGAAATGCATTTATAAAAAACATAAGTACATAATGTATATCACATTATATTTGTCTTATAAAAAAACAAAAACCCAAATAACAAAATGTGTAACTGGATGCATTTAAAAAGATTCCAGAAATTAATAGTCACTAGAAAAGCTTGGGTTTATTTGAAGATGCCAATGCTTGCTATGTGGTCCTTTTGTTTCACAGATTAAAATATACACCATTTCAGATACACTGTTGTGTCCTCTATGATTATTTCATGATAAATACTTTAGATTTGGATCTACACGTGACTAATTTACAGCAGGGATGTTTACTTTGGGTGGTTTCTACAATTTATTGCTCTCATATCAACTAATTGAATTGTGCTTTGTAAGAAAATGAAAACAAAGAGCAGCTGCAGCATGAACCTGTGCCGACGTTGGCTAACTCAAGCTGCGTGAACTAACAGGAAATTCCAGGCTATGTTTTTTTTATTTACTTGACATGTGTTAGTGGTGGTGCAGTGAAAATGGAGGATCTGGGAGTTGGATAGAGTCGATTACCTGCCAAATCCTCTCTCTGATGTTTACTTGTGCTGCATTCTTCTCTGCTTATTTACCTCTTTTTTTCCCTGGAGGTCTTCATCCCTGATTTCTAGAGAATAAATAATACAAATTAAGCAATAGTCAAATAGTTTTTAGGACTTATTAGGCAATTTTATGTAATTTAAAGCTTTTTTGTGTGCGCGCGCTTTGGGATTCTAAACTTACAGAAACTCCCAGTTTATTATTCAAGCCATTGTTCAACTTACAGCACAATATTCAGTGGAGCTAATAATGGCTATAAGAGTTCATCAGAATGATCTGATTTGCTATCAAATGGAAAACCATACTTATGTGTCTGAACAACACTCTCCATCGTTTAGCACTGCAGAATATCAGTTTGGCTCATGGGGTGTGACAGTGTCCCAGTGTGATGATGTACTATCAACACATTCAAAATACACTATATGGCCAAATGTATATGGACATCTGACCATCACACCTATGTTACCTCAAAGTGTGAAGCACATGGTTGTGTAGAATGTCTTTGTATGCTGTAGCATTGAAATTTCTCTTAACTGGAATTAAGCGGCCCAAATCTGCTCCCGCAGGACAATACCCCTGTGCACAAAGCGAGGTCCATGAAGACAAAATGGTCAAGGTTGGTGTGGAAGAACTCCCATGGCCTGTGTAGAGCTCTGATCTCAACAACACTGAACACTTTTTGGATGAATTGGAAAGCTCACATCAGTGCCTTAATTCACTAAGCCACTCTTGTGGCTGAATGGGCAAATCCCCACAGCCATGCTGCAATATCTATTGGAAAGCCTTCCCAGAAGAATGGAGGCTATTATAACAGCAATGGGGTGACTAAATCTGGAATGGGGTGGTCAGGTGTTTACAAACTTTTGGCCATATATAGTGTAACTACACCATTAGTTAAACCAACTGGCCTTTGCACTAGACCCTGGCAGCATGTAGAGCGGCGTGAAAATATCACAACCCATGATCAGGACTAAACAGACAACCCCAGCCTTTTGCTAGCACTAGCTTATAGGACGCAGGGTTCAGTGGTCTTGTGTGCGTCGGATCAAATCAATCTGAAAGCCATGATGAGAGGCACACTTTTGACGAGATCTTCTGATTCTGAGGTGGTTGTCAGAATTTTATACCCTTAAAATTGCCA
>JAOUWY010000003.1:14050416-14061521 GCA_025728095.1 Prietella phreatophila
TGTCCAGGGTGTACCCCGCCTTGTGCCCGATGCTGTCTGGGATAGGCTCCAGGTTCCCAGCGACCCTGAAGAACGAATAAGCAGTAGAAGATGGATGGATGGATGTAATCATTGTCAATTTGCTGTGGTATAAGAGGAATAAAACACTTTCAGTCATGCTGTTATTGGCCGTTTCATTCATTATTTTCCTATAATGGCTCACTGCTGTGTTTTGGTAAATGGTGCACTTATATAGCGCTTTTATCCAAAGCGCTTTACACTGGTTCTCATTCACCCATTCACACACATACTCACACACACACACACCAATGGTAGCAGAGCTGCCATTCAAGGCACTAACTTGCCATCGGGAGCAACTTGGGGCTCAGAGTCTTGCCCAAGGACACTTCGGCATGTGGAGTCATGTGGGCCGGGAATTGAACCACCACCCCTACCATTAGTGGATAACCCGCTCTACCACCTGCACCACAGCCGCCCCCGTCTTTTATTCCTTAATGTTTTTGAACATTTTTATTCTAGCTTTTTATTAGATTCACAGAACACATTTTATTGGGGCTCTAAGCACCCAACGGTTAAAAGCAATGCGTTAGAGCAGGGGTTCTCAAACTTTCAACAGCCTTTTTGAATGTAAATGAAGTTCCATTGATTTATTTTATAAACATAATCCAACTATTCAATTATTATGCTCATTATTTAAACCTGTGCAATAATATTTTGGCTTTGTATTCCTAAATGTTCCACTCACAGAACACACTTATATTAAAATTCTTGTTCAAGTTGACATTACGTAAAGGCAGATTTGTATTTGAGTTACTGAGGTTTGGGTTAAACCCATTAAATTCGGTTTACCATCCAAACAGTCTAAAATCTATCAAATAAAAAAAGTCAATAATAAATATAATGACTTTAATAATAGTGGGTGATTTCCATCATTGTAGCAAAATATGAAAAAAAAAAAGTAGACCCCCCTGACTATGCCTTTGGAACCCAATTAGAGGATATAAAGCTGTACATGGCCTGGATGACAATAAAATATATTTGCTTGACTTTACTGGAACTGAAATCGCACGAAGAGCTTTCTGGAGAGGGGAAATCCTTTGTCCTTCGATTTCACCCTGTTGATGAGTAATCCAACTTCCCATTCTTATGAACTCTGAGTTGCAGGGCCTGAGTAGAAAAAACGAGAAGCAGTAACCAGAGTCACACATTACTGCACATATTTCCATCACGTATGCAGATACAAACTCACTAAAATCAACCTAAATTCACGGCCACTGAGCTTCACCTGTGTAAGAATTTTTCAGTGTGTCATGAAATAAATGTAGATTGGGTCACTCCCAACACCCAACCACCCAATGACTCAATAAAGGTTTACATGTCTCCTGACATGTAGGACATCTAGAAAATTACAGAATGCATGTTATATTTTTGAGAAGGGGAATGCAAAAACACAATATGGTTGCTGTTCAAGTGATTAAAGTCATGAGAACTCTGTGGATACAATACAAATTATTAAATAAATAAGGGGGGAAAACACTGTATGTTGTGCTGTTATATTAAAATAGTGACAGCGTGGTGTGATTAAATGGAGTTACTGTTAAAACTTGACAACACATACTGAAGAATTTTAGTACATATTTGATGCTCTTTGTTCTAATCAGTAGATTATAACCATTTGATGCTTGGAATGCTAATAAAAATGTGGAAATTTCAGGAATTAAAAAGCTCCATGGCTTCAATAAGCAGCCAAACTAACATTCTACAGAGTTAAATAATAAATCTAATATTGAAAATAGTTGTCACTTATCACTTATACCTTTTCTTTACACATGTAAGAAATAAAAAACAGCAGTGTGTTGTTATGGAAAAATAATGAATAAAGAGATTGCGTGGCCCAATACAAACAAAAATGACCAATAACAGCATGTCTTGAAATGTTTTATCCCTTTAAAACCATAGCACTTTGCTTAAGATTACAGTGTATTATTCATTAATGAAGGACATGTCACACATTTTATAGTTGTGGAACATCCATGAAACAAGTTCCTGTTTTCACTTATGTTATAGTAGCTATAAACAGTCATTCTGCCACATTCTCATGAAGTTAATAAGACAAAAAAAAAACCCTGCGTCATGTTACTGAGACCTCTGTCCTGAAAACGTATAGCTTTACCTCCGTTTTTTACACCTCAGCCAAGTAGCAGAGAAGCACAATGTTGTCTCTTCTCTCTCTTCAAACAGTGTTATCAGTGCTATATCAATAGGAGCGCAGCCAAATGCACGCATGAGCTTGTTTACAGATGCTCAGACATCTACTGGCATTTCATAATCACATGATTGTCTGCATCCTAACTCACAGATGATGACCATATAATCTGTAAACATACCAATCCAACGACAAACAGTGATTAAATAAGTTAAAATATTTATTTCCCCAAATACAACCTTTGAAAATGGTGTCAATTCTCATTTTCTATTTAAAATGGTATCTTTCCTCAGTAATTCTGTGTAAAAATAATTTTGGGTGCATTATATTTGAGAGCTCTGTGATGTCATAAATAGTCTGGAACCTATCACATTTAATATGCAAATGATTAAACCATGACACTCTACAAGCTGCAGGTTAGCACGTTTGCCTCGTACCGCTAGGGTTGGGGGTTCAAATCCCGCCTCTGCCCTGTGTGTGCGGAGTTTGCTTGATCTCCCCGAGCTTCAGTAGTTTCCTCAGGGTTCTCTGGTTTCATCGTCAGTCGAAAGACATGCGTTGTAGGCTGATTGGCTTCTCTAAGCTGCCCGTAGTGTGTGAATGGGTGTTTGTTTGAGTGTGTGTGTGTGTGATTGTGCCATTGAGGTTTACGTTTTCTTTTTTCTCACATATGTACACACACACACACACACACACACACACAGACAGAGATACTGCTGCAGTCCACCATGGTAAAGTTTAGTCATACCTGTAAAAATGCCTGTCGCAGGTGTGCTCACATAAATCCACAGAGGGTAAGGCTTGTTTCCTCCCTCTGCTTTTTCAATGACGTGTGCTTACACTCACACACACATACACACACACCCACACACACACACACACACACACACATACACACATACACTCCTAACCTAAAGAATGCAGAAGACACTGTGTGGGCCATCAGGACTATTAAATCTAACAGACATAAAAGATTAAATCAGCGGGAAATATTATAAAAGATGAATTTTAATGTAACTATGAGCTTTCTCTTGCATTTTTGTACAGAACTGAAAAAACCTTGCCCTTCTAAGAACATCATGTCAAAATGAACAGCGTGTGTTTTGTGGGTGTGTGTGTGTGTGTGTGTGTGTGTGTGTGTGTGTGTGTGTGTTAGTATGAGTAGTTACAGTTATTCCCCCTGTATTTCAGAGCATGGCGCCTGTGCAGACTCGGCACTTGGGTCCTGATTACTGGAGTGCTGATGGTTGTCATTACCGGCGCTGTTTCTTGAAGCCGATGCCAGCAAGATGATGGTTGGAGGCTCGCCGTCTCTCTAGTCTGCCTATAGAGGCCTCACGCTCCTCTGCAGTGTGTTATTGGTGTTCTTGGCTCTCTTCTAGGTGCTTTTCCAGTTACGATTGAAAAAGCATGGCTGCATTAAGGCACCACTGAAACGGTCTCTGGATTTCCCCCCGGTGCCGATAGTGTTATCATCGTGTCCGGGAGCCTAGGTGGAGCACTAATGATGCTTTCTGAGGTCTGCACACTGTTCTGTAAGACCCTTGTGTATGTCACTGGAGATTTTAGAGCTGCTTTGACAGACACCAAATGTGCTCTTAAACACTGTCCGAATAATTATTCATGCTGCCATGTTATAGGATAAACAATTCAATTGTGAGCTAACGTGAACATTCAGTGTTATTTTGTACTTGTAATCCATGACATTTCATGGTTTTCACAGTATGATATATTACAATAACAATAAAAATAGGAGCTAAAAGGTAATATACTACATAAAATAGGTGTAAAAGTCATAGCATTTGTATGAGAGTGTCTGTGTCTGTGTGTTTGGGCGAGCTTCTCAGCTCTTTGCGTGAAAAGATCAAGTGCACTCTGCTTTTATAGTTGGTCCTAAAAATAAGCTCGCATTCATTGGTCACAAGAAAGTTCTCATTGAATCACGTCAAGTCAATTAGAGAGTAACACTTCCTGTTCTGCGAAAGATGTTTCCTGTCGATAGTGCATTGCTGAGGGACAACATGTTGCAGAGTTGACAGTGTTTGGGTGACCTTTTGCGAGGCCTACGGAAACAGTGACGGTGATTGCAGGGAGCAGTGTGTGTTTTACAGTGTAGAGACAGCACATGGCTTCAGCACCGACTACAGTGCCAGTGTTTTGGTCTGAAAACTAAACACCCGCTATGCAGCTATGATGAGCCTCAGCTGCATGCACATGTATACGCTTTTGATTTGAAGGATTGATACAATGTGTTGATTAATTGTCTGAGAACAAAAAAGGTTCAGGCTGTTTTCCATGTGATCATGTTCCAGCTCACTTTCTGAGTAGTCACAGGTTTCAGAGCTGCATCACAGATCACAGATCATTCTGGTTGCAAACTAAAAAATAATAATAATAAAATAAAAATAAAAAAAAACTTTAAGATTTGACAGTAGAAACCGCCTACACTGTAATTTCACACACTATCATCATTATATATTATATTTAATTAAAGCATAATGTCGCTGAATTCAGCTTTTCCAGGTTAAAATTTATGTGCTCATTCTAATACATTATCGTTTCTATAGTAACAACTCATTCACGGGTACTGCAGACGATTTATATAATCTAAGTCTAATAAACATATTTAACCAGAATACACATAATCAATCACTGATATGGAGAATGATTTTTTTTTTGTAAGGAGACGTTTATTTATTTATTATTATACCATGGAAGGATGGCGATATTTACAGCTGCTACAGTGTAAGTGATAACAGGAAGTAAATGTAATGTTAACAGGAACTGTAATGTTGACAAATCACTGCTGTATAAGAGGTATATAAAGCTTCAGGATGTGGTGTTATAGGAAAATAATGGATTTAAGTGTGATAACAGAAACTCTGCTTCATCACACCACCCTGTAGTTTATATTTTTCCTATGACAACATGCTCCCAAGTGTTTTATTCCTTACCTATATTACATATGTGCAACATTTTGACTTGCATTCTGAAATACATTTAATAATGGAATATGTTTGTTTAAAATTTTAATACATAGGAGAAGTCAGTGAATGTATGAGCGCTTAGTTGTTTCCCGTTCAATGCCCTCGTGGAAATTTAACACAACCATGGCTAGACTTTGGTGTGAGTTATGCTGCAAGAATACTGGTGTGTGTCTTCTGGTTTTGATGACACATGGACACGTACTGCAGTGGTTGTTAGAATAAACATCACTATGTTTCACGTTCAACTACTCAGAAGCAGTCAGCGTGCTCCATGCCCTAGAGGCTCGACATCACTTTGAGTCAGGAGAAAGCAGAAGAAATCACAGCTCGGTTATATTTACACCATCATCTCTTTTTTTGTGAGAATGCACTGTAACTTTTTGACCCAGTTTACACCTGGTTGCTTCACACATGGTGATTGTCAGGATTATATCCAGAATGGGATTGTACACATAAAAATGCAGGTGGAAATGCACCCCAGATACATTTTAAACGCTCAAATCCGATCCCTCAAACCACTGCATGGGGTTTGAGCCAGATGTTCTCAGAATGTAAATACATCCATCTCTTCATGGCAGCTTTACAACCATCGACCCTCCCAATACACGCTAATGCATGTGACAAGATTTCATCTAGAGTGAATGTTTTTAATCTGGATTTGAACTTCATATAAAAGACAAGAGTAAAGTTCGTATACAAGAAGTCAAACTGAATATGAAATTAAAATGTAGTTTTGAATGGAGGATGTAGGATGAAATGCTGAAATTGAAAATGTAGGATGTAGTTTTATGGGTCAGATAATAGCAGACCAAGACTGACCTAAAATATATGCATAACAATATAAGGATGGACTGAGGCAGTTCTGGAAATCTGTGGATGGTCATTCAGCGCTTACTGGTTGGAACCAGACTTTTGTTATATTTGGTGGAAGACGTTGTGATTGGTCAGGGTGAACACTAGTACAAAAGAGTCCCAAGCTACCACATTGAATCAGCCTTATGTAGCCGGGATGCCAGGACAGTTACTAGTCAATCAAAAGTATCTGTTAGTTCATGTATCCAAAACAGAGCAGTCATTGCTCTCAAATATGTGTGGCTGCATTGTGATGTTGTATGGTAAATGTGCACTTATATAGCACTTTTATCCAAAGCACTTTACATTGTGTCTCATTCACCCACACACTCAGACACCAATGGTAGTAGAGCTGCCATGCAAGGCGTTAACTTGCCATCGGGAGCAACTTGGGGTTCAGTGTCTTGCCCAAGGACACTTCAGCATGTGGAGTCACCCAGGCCAGGAATTGAACCTCCAACCCTATGATTAGTGGACAACCCGCTCTACCACCTGCGCCACAGCCAATCAGTTGCACTATGATCAGTTGCACTGTGTTAAGCTCAATTCCTAACAATTTGCACAACTCGATCTGTATGAAAGATACAGCTGGGGTTACCATTCACACTTTTGCTTATACAATCCTACATCAAATTAAATCTCACCACATTCTAATTTATACAAATATCATTGTATAACACTGGCACCCTGTCCAGGGTGTACCCCGCCTTGTGCCCGATGCTTCCTGGGATAGGCTCCAGGTTTCCCGTGACCCTAAAGAAGGACTAAGCGGTAGAAGATGGATGGATCATTGTATAACAAAATTGGGTCCATTAGCATTCAAAATGATTGGCAGCAGTAGCGAGAACAAGCTAGTAGGTTGGATTACTAAATTGGTAGAAAATTTTATTCTCTATTTATTTTAGAAAAACAAACAAACAAACAAACAAATAAATAAAGCTGTCAGACATTCATAGGACATGATGTATGCACTAGATGCCATATCTACTGTAGGACCACACATGACTTTTAATAGTCTCATTTAGGTCAGGACAAATGGATGTCTCTTGTGAGCTGGTGCTGAAATGATAAGACTTTGAATGTTCTGCAGATGATACAGTAGCATAGCTGGCTGTGTTGACCAGCAGTGCCATGGATCGATACAATAATTACAGCCATGGATGCTCTTGTACTGATGATTGGTCATCTGGTTACAGATTCATCCATTCATCCACAGAGTCTCCAGGAGTAAAACGAGAACTTACACTTGCGTTTAATTAGGTTACTTCCTGGTTCTCTGTGTACTTTTTCCTCACATTGCCTGGTAAAGCTCTCACGATCACAGTGTCTTTCAAATGACTGGATGTAATAAACGTCTTCCTTTCCTTCTTTATTGGACTACGCTATGTACAATGAACATTTCTTAAAGTTCAAACAATGGCCAATTATTTGCAAGGTCTTGGCTCTGCTCCTTTGTATTGTGTGTTTTCGGCATGTACCTCAAGCAGCAAATGAGGTAATATCCTTTTTGCTCTAATAATGTTTATATCACAGTGCTGCTGAATTCTTGAAGCTGATTGGTCAGAATGTCTCATTCTGATACATTACTGTTTATAGGTGTACTTATAAATCTTAAACACAGACGTCCATGTAAACCAATTAAGAAACATGCGTAATTGCTACAAAAGTTTTCTGTAATGAAAAAATGTGTATTTAACATATATGGAAGAAATCTCCAGTGTAAGTTCTTTATAAGAGTGAGGGGTAAAGCTATAACTGTACATTTTTCACCACAGGATATTGCGCTTTATTTTTTTTTCATCTTAAGAGATGGAACAAGAGAGGCTAGTGAGAGATAGACTGTTTATAGCTGCTATAACGTAAGTGAGAACAGAAACTTGTTTTGTGGACATTACACAACATTAATGTTATAAAAAAGTATGATCCCCCCCCCCCCCAATATTAATTGTTGGTAATTTGTTGTGATATAGGAGGAATAAAACACTTTGGAACAGTGTACCAGTTCCAAAGGGATTTAAAAGTAATTCTGCTCCTTCCTGACAGATTATTTCTCTATAACATTTTTCTATAACTCTTTAGAGCACTGAAATTGAGACTGTAGCTCCTGCAGCACAGTTTTTTTAGTGGTTTGTGTAAGTTTAACATTGAAATTATAGGTTATTTTATTAGTTTACTCTCTGGCAGCATGAAGTCATTTTAGCATACTGTTGTTGTTTATTTCACATTTGCAGCTCATGGTAAACCCCCCCACAGGTTCATGAAGCACCTTTGACCTGATTCACTGATGCTGCAACAATGGCAGTGCAAGTTGTGCAATGCAGCTGTTTGAAGAAGCATGATTGCAGTGGGGTTATATTGTATAGCTGGGTTAAGATGAGGGATTACCATAGGGCAAACATGCTGTAGTAGCAGAGAACCAGGGAAAAAAAGGTTTCTGTAAATAAAACCATGAGCAGAAACGGTGTCTTTGTATCCCAAACAAAAGCCTGTGATACCTTTACATTTGACGAGATTAATGATTGCTCATAGAGTAGGTGGCAGTATTTACACATGATCTATGTGAATTCTGAAGCTACATTGTTTATCTCTGGTGAAACCACTCCATGTTGAGGAAATATTGACTTTGCTTTGGATACATTACACTGACTTGCTAATTTATTAATAATGCCTACTATAAACTATAGGTCACTTTTTTAGGTGAACAATTAGCCCATCTACCCATCATACTCCATAGGTCACTCTCAGGACAACAGTGATGTTAAAATTGGAGAGAAACCAAACAGTTAATAGGCATTTAAATTAAAACAGTGACCTTACTTGTTTGTGTCAGTAACAAAGCAGATTACATTATTCTACATATGTTGCTCTTTCAGCTCTGCCATTTGTATGGTGGCTTAGCTGTTAGCACATATGCCTCACATCTCCAGGACTGGGGGTTCGATGCCCTGTGTGTATGGAACTGTCCAATGTTTCACTGGTTTCCTACAGGTACTCTGCTTCCTCCCCCAGTTCAAAGACATGCACTGTATGTGATGTGATTGGCATTTCCAAATTGTCTGTAAGTGATTGTGATGGTTTGGCACCCTATCCAGGATGTCCCCTGCCCTGTGCCCCAAATAGTTTCCCCTGGGATAGGCTCCAGGCTCCCCATGACCCCATGTGGCATAAGTGGTATGGGAAATGGTTGGTTGATACTGACCAATCACAGCATTGGGTAAATATGTCTAATTCCATCACCGTAAAATTTCCAAATTCAACATGTCTGGTGAGTACAGTGTACACGCTGGTGCTTCACATCTTGTGCTCATTCAACAAGCCTTTTGGCTTGCTCATGTGATCTTTAGCAAACTGCAGACGGCAGCAATGTTCTTTTTGGAGAGCAATGGCAATCCTGCTATGCACACCATTGTTGTTCAGTGTTCTTCTGATGGAAGACCCATAAACATTAACATTAGACATTAGATGTCTTTCATTAGATGTGAGAGAGGTCTTTAATTGTTTAGAAGTTACCCTGGGTTCCTTTGTGACCTCGTCTCCTTGCTCTTGGAGAGATCTTTGTTGGTCCATCACTCCTGGGGAGGGTAAAAGTGATCTTGATTGAACTTAATTTGTACACAGTCTGTCTGACTGTGGATTGGTGGAGTCCAAACTCTTTAGAGATAGTTTAAAAAAAAATCTTTTCCAGTAGGGTGCACGGTGGCTTAGTGGTTAGCACGTTCGCCTCACACCTCCAGGGTTCGATTCCCGCCGGGGCCGTGTGTGCGGAGTTTGCATGTTCTCCCCGTGCTGCGGGGGTTTTCTCCACCAGTCCAAAGACATGCATGGTAGGCTGATTGGCATGGCTAAATTGTCCGTAGTGTAAGAATGGGTGTGTGATTGTGTATGTGATTGAGCCCTGCGATGGACTGGCATCCTGTCCAGGGTGTACCCCGCCTTGTGCCCGATGACTCCTGGGATAGGCTCCAGCTTCCCCGCGACCCTGAAGAAGGAATAAGTGGTTGAAGATAAGATGAGAGAGATCTTTTCCAGTTTGATGAGCATCATTAATTCTTTTTCTGAGGTCCTCAGAAAGCTCCTTTATTCGTGCCATGATGCACTTCCACAAACATGTGCTGTAAAAAACAGACTTTGGTAGATCCCTGTTCTTTAAATAAAACAGACTGCGCACTCATACCTGATTGTCATCCGACTGATTGAAAACACCTGACTCTAATTTCACCTTCAAATTAACTGCTAATCCTAGAGCTTCACATACTTTTGCCAATCACAAATATGTAATATTGGATCATTTTCCTCAATAAATAAGTAACCAAATATAATTTTTTTGTCTCATTTGGTTAATTGGGTTCTCGTTTTTGGACTTGTGTGAAAATCTGATGATGTTTTATGTCCTATTTATGCAGAAATATAGAAAATTCTTAAGGCTTCACAAACTTTCAAGCACCACTGTATTCTCGCTAAGGATGACTTATACTATTTGCCCTTTAATATGAAGTCAGTACAATGTGTTATTTTTAAGAAATGTAATATAGCTTGAATGTTGTGAAATGTCCTGTTTTTGGAGGCAACAGGTAACTTAGGCTGCCATAGAAACCAAACTATTAAACTCAATAGAAGTAAACAAGTCTAACATAACAGAGATAAAAAGTTAGCAGTCGATGTAGACATATTTACTATGACACATTTCTGTAATGTCGACCTCACAAAAACTTTTTTCCTGCTTACGACCCTTCTTCTAAGACATGATTTTTCCTCCACTGCCACTTGATGACATCAGCAGACATTTTTATTTTGTTGTCAAACACAAGTGAGCGAGTACAGAACTGTAAAATCATTACTCTCATGGCAATGCCCTGCAGTAAAACAATCAAATCTCAATCAATTCAGCTAGGTTACACAACAACCATGTCAGGTTTGCAAATATCTGGCTCGTTGCGTAGGAACCAAGAGTTTGTTTTGGTTTTGACCTGAAGTACGATCAATAGGAGAAACACACACACACACACACACACACACACACACACACACACACACACACACACACACACACACACACACAC
>JAOUWY010000003.1:14068691-14081345 GCA_025728095.1 Prietella phreatophila
TATATACAACAAATGACAATGTACAGTCCCACTATACATATAGCCCATGTACATATCGCACATGTACAGTGTGCACATTACTATATAATTAGTGACTTAAAGCAATAACTATGAAGCAGTGATGTGTAAACAATGTAAATAGTACAATATGGTACCCATATTTCAACAATGTAGCAGCAGATATGTAGTGTAGTAAAGTAAGGTGAAGGGAGGGGGTGGTTAGGTGTTGTACAGTCTGATGTCTGTCTGCACAAAGGAACATCTGAAGTGTTCCGGCTTGCACCTGGGGAGATGAGCCTGTGGCTGAAGGTGCTCTGCATTTGCCGCAGCAAGCATCATACAGTCGAAGAGAGCGGTTTCCCAGAATTTCTCATTCTCTTCTCCACTACTGCCTCCAGATTTTCTTCTCTCTTGAAGTTAATAAGACAAAAAAATGCCACTTGTCATCTCACAGTTACAAGGTGCTGACACTGGAGACTCCTTCCATATGTACAGTGTGTGGCGCGTCTGCTCTACAAGTATCTGTGACTGAGCTGTTACTATGGAAACAATAAGGTATAAGAAAGAAAATATAATAGCGCTGTGGTATAACAGGATTAGGAAGAAAGTCTGTGTGGAGGAAAATAAAAATACTGATCCAATATAGACTGTAACGTACTGATTGTAATAATCAGTTTTCATTTCTTTTAGATTTGGGAAGAACTTGTATATGTACGTCTTTTCTATTTGCACCATTTCATCATAACCTTGAATGAAATCTGAGCCTGCAGGTATTGAGCTGTGATGCTGTTTGATCCCCTTTACCTGTGTATGTTCAACTCAGGCCTTTCACTGACAACAAAGAAGCAGTAATATAAAGGAACAGTATTATTGTGTCATTCAGCATCTCAGAAAAAAAGCCATAACTATAGCAACAACAAAACAAAGGTTTTCAAACTTTTGACAGATGACTTGCAAAACTGAGGAATCTCACAAACCTGTTAACTTCATAAGGGAAAAAAACTTAATAGATCCTTGTAATTATGATTGTTAGCTGATGTGTTTAGGTGTAAATGGTAGAAATGAGGGAAAATACATGAAATAGACCTGCCTAATCATATGTTTGAGACAGATTGTGCTCAAATACTTTAAATCAGGAGGCTGAAAAATGGTAGAATGTGGGATAACTGATGTGAATGCATGAGAAGCTTCTCTGCAGTGATATGACTGGATTCATCAGCAGCCTGGAGGACTCACTCTCCATTTGCTGGGCCAGGTTTCCATCAGCTTGTGTAATGGAATATGGTTCTGATTACTGAAAACACCCTGAACCTGGGGCCTGCTATCTACCTTGGATCGTCTTGTGCCCACCTGCACTCACAAGACCATGTTTTTGCTGATGGAGAAAGAACATTTGGACAAGCTTCTCCATTTCTCTTCATGTAGATTTTGGCACTTCGGTAACTGCAGGTTATGAAACCTGGGGAGAACAGAGACGGAGAGACAGAGATAAAGCCTTGAGAGAATAAAGAGAGAGAGAGAAAGAGAGAGAGAGAGAGAGAGAGTGAGAGAGAGAGAGAGAGAGAGAGAGAGAGAGAGAGTATTGTTCCACATAGAGGTCAGGATAATAAACACAGCCGTGTGGGAGAAAGCAGGCCGCTGCTGTAAACTCCGCCACTTTCCCACAGGCTCCCACTGCAGACCTGCCGAGGAGAAAATATTTAACTTGGAGCCTCTCCTGGCAGCGAGGGCAAGGCAAAGCCGAGCCAAACCGCACGGATGTTGTGTTCAGCGGAGGAGAACAGAGCCATGGAGAGGCCCGAAAAACTCCAAACTCCAACCCGACATACCAAGGCAGCGTCAGAACGTAGACTGTGGAAACGTTATCCATCTCGCGTGAAACATAACTCAGGCATTTTTCCTCTAAGAAAGCATTTCGAGGAGCTGTGGATGGGCGAGAGTTCAGTTAACCAGAAGAACTGAAGGTTGAATCACATGGGTGTGTGTGTGTATATGTGTGTGTGTGTGTGTGTGTGTGTGTGTGTGTGCATGCGTGTGTGTGTGTGTGTGTGTGTGTGTGTGTTTTCCACACCATGTTGGTATTGGTTGCTAACTGAAGCCTAACAGGAAATGTAATATTACAGAATTCAGCTACTGTATGCAGCAAAAGTGCCATAGTTCAGGCAGCTCACTCTTCCTCATGAAAGGTCAGTCAGTGCGGACTAACATGTATACCAAACAGGAGCTATAGATGTCTCCTAGTGGATGTCCAGCTGTTTTAATTAAGAAAAAAAAAAGAGTGTTTTGCTGTTAGAGGAAAATAATCAACAACATGCTGGTGTGATGAAGTTGAGTTACTGTTGCCACCATGAAGTTGCCACAGCAGTTACCTCTTACACCAAAGCAATTCGTCAATGCTGCCGATTTTTTTAATGAAAGAAAGAATGGCATGACACGTTTTAGTAATTTATAGTTACTTTTAATGTTGTCTGTAAAGCAAGTTAGTTCCTGTTATAACTTACAATACAGCAGCTGTAAACAATCATTCCCTCACCAGCTTCTTGTTTCTTGTTGTTGTTGTTAAAACAAATAAATGTAGCTTGTCTTATTACTGAGAAACTGCAAAGAGTAAACACCTCTGTCCTGAAGACTTTCCCATGGAAAGAAGTTACAGATTTATCTCTGACTGTTACAAAGACTTCTTCCATTTAAAAAAAAAGTGCTACCTTCCCTAAGTTATCCAATAGAAGATCGTCCCTCACACCCTGAGAGCAGAGCCTGTTATGCCTTTGTGCACTTGTTATCTCCTCAGAACTAGGCAATTGTTTGGGCAGTTACGCCAAAAGGTGTGATGTTTTTGTAATAGCCGAAGTAAAGAAACTGTATTTGTAAGTGGTTTCTTCCATCAGACAACTTGTAGTGTACACTGATAGAGTTCACTGGTTTATTCCTCTGGAGTAAGAAACAGGGGTTTTAGCTGAGAGTTTCTGGTAGAACCTCATCAGGAAACAAGCAGTTTTTCTAAGGGTGTTTTCCACAATTTCAGGACTGGTACTGGGCTCCTTTCAGGGTGGCACTCAAAATCACAGGTTTGGTTTGTGTTCACATTAAAAAATTCCTTTTGAACCATGGATCAATTGCACAATCCCATACATCCCTTTTATGCATGCAGGTTTGCAAAATGGTGGACACTAGATTGCTATTTTTAATAATTATTTTCATTTACCAAAATGGTGAAGAACAGGTGCATGGCATACCATCATGTAGGAATTACCTGCAAACAAGGAGCTGTTCTCATATCAGACTGGCATGAGACATGTATTTTTCAAGATTCTCTAAGCAAGCAATCAGACCACAAAGGTAAGCTAATTACAGTGTTTCAGTTCTATGAAAGTCTGGTTTAATATATATTGATAAGGCATTCTGTTGCACTGACCATAACCACTCTTTCCAGGCCATCACTTGAAACAGGAATTAACATGACAAGTTGAATCAATCATGTCACTCGGCATGCATTGCTGAAGCCAGACCACCATTTTTTAAGAAGATTAGGGATTGTTTCTCTGGACTTCACAACACTGTATGTACATGTACCTTGTAATAATAATAATAATAATAATAATAATAATATATTTATATAATTTTAATTTTTTTTATTAATAACTTTACAATTATTGGACCACTTGAGATGAACTTATCTTTAAAGCCAGTTATGTGGATTTGTCATTTTGTTGTGGCAACACACTTTGAAAACATTCTTCAAGGGTCCTTTGAATAGTGAAGGAATCTTAGCTTCATGAAGTGATCCTCCCATAGGAAAACGCTCTGTTGTCTGTTTAAGGGTTCCTCCAAAGAGAAACAACAAAAGAATCCTTCAGTTTTATAGATTTAGTGTGATTTGTAGAAGAAAGGTTCTATTTTCCCATACAGGGTTCTCCAGTGTGTCTGTTTGTAGGAAAAACAGGACTAGAACACTACAACAATGTTTTCCTTTCAGAAACGGTTCCCACCCCACAGATAGCTAACAGATATTTCCAAGGAAATAAAAGTTGGGCTGTTGTTTGTTAGTGTGAACTCAGGGCTGGTCCTGCATGTTTTTCTGTGTCACTTTTCTAATGAAGGCAGTTTCAATTGAATGCAGCCTTTTTTTTTCTTCTTTTTTTTTTTTTTTTTTTTACACACATGCTTACATGCTGACATTTGATTTCAAGAGAACCCATGTGAATGAGAGCCCATGTGTGATGTAACTGAGCATTGCTGGAAAACCCTTTTTTCAAAGTGTTGCCACAATAAACCAACAAATCCCTCAGTCCAATACTACACTTTTAAACAATATGGGTTCTTTGGAGAGTTTGGGGTTCTTAGCTTAGCTTTCTGAAATGGTTCTACCTGGAGCCCTTTCTAACAGGAAAACAGTTTATTAGGCCTATAAATGTATACATTAAACATTAAAGAATTACCCACAGATGGACAAACTAAAGGTTTTAAATGTACCTTTCGTTTCTAACAGTGTATGCAGAGGTGGTAACATTTAGGATTTAACTGTGGCATTTACATTTTTTTAGTGCCAATTACTATGATGATACAGGAGCCAGATAACCTTTCACCTTTCTTCTTTTTCAACTTAAATATGAATTTCAGGACAACCCACGTGAATTATATAGCTTTCACCTTGAAGTGTGGCTACAGGTACCTTCATTTAACACGTTTTGATATGTGAATGATTATGACGGTTTAATGAATTAGTCAATGATGTCATCTGGTGACTGCTTTTGAGCATGTATTTTTCCTTGTCACATGGGTAGTATCATCCTTTGTACCATTTCTGTGTACCCTTAAATGTTTAACCTACAAATTCCAACATAGTGTATCATTTAAAATGTAACTTTACAATGCCCATAATTTTTTTTAAGCTTTAGTTATTAGTTTTGAAGGTAAAGATTTAAAGTTACATGATACATGCACATTTCTTGGTATGTGATCCACACTAAAGGTTCAAAAGGTGTACAACCCCACTGACTAGAATAAAGTACAGTTTAGTCTCCTAGTCCTCAAAGTCAAGCTTATCAGCAGCACATTAAGTTCGCAAATGACTGAAATCTCGTCAATTAGGTCATATGGATGTAATGAATGGCGCTCACTTCAACCTCTCGAACCTCCTTCATTACCCCTTGAGTGAGCATCATCTGTAACCCCCATCCCCCCTTCATCCTCCTCCATATGATAACATCAGCACCCCCCTTCCTCTACTCCCACTCCACTAACAGAGCCAGAGCCAGAGCCAGAGACCCTCCAAGCCAATCAGCTACATCATGGCCTCAAAGCAGCCCTGCAGACACACTGGAGACAGCTCCCTAAAGACACCTCCATCGCACATAGGCCTGCTTTTATTAAGCTAATTAGACTGCAGAGCATAACGAGGCTCTGGGCTGGAAAAGTGCACCCAGCTTCTTACAAACGCCGAGCTGTGGATTAGAAACAATTTGCACACCATCAGCTACTCCACACATATAATCACAATTTAATCTGCTGAAAATGGGGAATGAAAGAAAAGAATGATTGCGGAGCTCTTTAACAAACAAACACATTAGAGCAGGTATAATTACAATAGAACACAATTTATTTCAATAAAAACTTTTCCGGCAGCAATAACGTAGCTACTATATAAATGGATGAAAAGGGGATATTTTGTTTTGTTTTGTTCCATCAAATTCATACATCTTTGTAATTAAGGACTATTTTCATATTCACATTCACTCTCAGATTCTAATAGCACTTTACTACTACTTAAATTTAAAACTACTTAAATTTCTAACTCAGACTTTGTAACTAACTTACAGTTTAAACAAAATGGTAATACAAAGAGTTCCAACATTTTAAACTGACAGTGTAAAATCCACACTTTAAACTATACTAATTTGAAAAAAATATATTAAACCCATGTTGGAAGAATTCTAGGCTATGTAAAACCTAAAATTTACATTTTTGCTCTCAGTGTCTCTGTAAGATACACTTTAAGTTTAGATTTATGTTCATTTTATATGTTTAAGTTAATAAATATATACTGATTTATTGAGGAAGCACGATAGCTGCTGGTAGAAAAAGGAGTTACTGTTTCCACCTCCCAGTTGATTATTTTCCAATAATGGGACAGTCCAAAGTATTTTACTCCTCTTATACAACAGACATTTGACAATTATTCAAATATTTGAAAAAATGTATTAAAGAATGACACATTATTGTGGAACGCCTGCTGCACAAGTTAGTTCATATTATCACTTGCATTGCATTGTGTCTGTGTTCAAGTCGCTGTGATTGAGTTGTTATTCCTAGCTGCTGTTATAGAAAATTAATCAGGTCTCTGGTATAATATTAATAACTGCTGTTCTCTTTGGCTTTATTTGGAAATCGATCTTGGGTTTGCATTTTCATTATTTTTAGTCTGATACTGAACATAAACTTTTACAAATTTTCAAATTGTAACTATATCAATGTCCTTGTTCATTTTTTTTACATTTATGGCATTAACACCCTTATCCAGAGCGAGTTACATTTATCTTACTTATACAGCTGAGCAGTTGAGGGTTAAGGGTCTTGCTCAAGGGCCCAGCAGTGGCAAGTTGGCAGGGCTGGGATTGGAACTCACGAGTTCCGATCAGTAGTCCAACATCTTAACCATTTTTTAGGTACAGCAGATCATGCATGAACAGCCTTGAGTAAAATATAAATATAGTACAATATGAATCCCAAGCTCAGTCCTCATATTCTCATCCTGCCTCTAAACTTTGTGGTGGATGCAGAGCAGATCAAACAGGAACAGACCTTTAAAGCTGTCATGGATTTTGCCTTTATTGAGTTTCTTTTTGAATCAAACCCCAGGCTCTATACTCATTGACCTCTCGCTGCTCCACCATCTCCTCTGCATACAGTTCCTCTTATTCATTCTCACACATGAGTATCACAATGACATTTTGGCCTTTTCATCATACCAAACATTGTCTTTTCAGCATGTAACATCTCAATGTGGGAACAATGTGGGGACATGCTAAAATTGCAGACATGTACAGTTTACCTCATACATCTTAATCATGCAGAATGTGCATGAGAATAATGCTTCCCTTATAGACACATACACACGGCACATCTGTTCAGAAGTATGAGACAGAGACAGAGAATCAGACACACAGGTGCATCCCAGCTGCTCGAGTCAAATTCCTCCAGCTCCTAACAATAGTGCTTACTTTGATCACCGCTGAATGGAATAACTCTTTTTAGATTTGGCCTACTGAGCTAAAAAAGAAAAACCCTCTATTTTCTGTGTCACCCTACAGGAATGCCATTGTCCTTTTCTCTGTGTGGGATCTGAAGACATTCAGCTGCTCTCTGTGTCAGCGTGGAGAGGCATGAGTGTGAAAATCCATTGTTGTAACTTTTACATATATCCTGTTAGAACGTTATGTCACTGTGTTGGAATTTGCAAAAATGAATTGTTCCAAAAAAGCTGATAAAATAGAAGCCAAATTGTTGCTGTATCGGAATAGTAACTACAGCTAACATACTGTACTGTACATAACATTGTACCCCAGCGCTGCTGAATTCTGGATTATGATTGGTCAGTAGGTATTGATTATTTTTTCTATAAAAGCAGCTCTGACAGTTGTGAAGCTACAAATGACAGGTTTATATTAATGCCTTCTTTCTCATACATTTCAACGAGGGTCCTCCTACTTTATCCTTTGCAGCAGTAGCATGGTTCTCTACATCTCTTTGTCTGTGCATGTCTATCAGAGCAAGCATTCACACTTGCTCAGCAGCAGCAGCAACAGCCGCTTAGCAGAACTAGTCTGCCAATAAAAGCTGTTAATCTCATTCCGAGAGGTGTCATGGTGAACTACTGTTTATAACTGCTTAAATGTAAATAAAAATAGAAATGAACCTATTTAACTATCATTAAACCTAAAGTTAAGAAAGTATGATGCGTCATTATTTCATTAAAAGCTTAATAAAAGCTGTAATAGTTGACAAATTGCTGTGGTACAAGAGGAATAAAACACTCCAGGATGTGTTGTTATTGGAAAATTATAAATTTCAGTTTGGTAACAATAACTGCAATTCATCACATCACTCCATCATTGATTAGTTTCCACCACGTATTTGATTCCTTATTTAACACATAGCTAGCCAGCTGCTAATATTGGATTGTCCCAAGTTTAGGATTTCAGTGAGATTTCAGTTTCTGAGTCAATATTTGCATTGGGCATTCATTTTGCAGTAGGCAATACATAATGTTACCTAAGATATATAATGTTACCTATCTAGTCTAGTGCAAAAGTTCTGTAGCTAGAAGTTTACAATGAACACATCAACAAAGTCTGCTTTATTTTGAAAAATGTGATATTGTGTGGCTGTTGTAATAAATGCAAGACAAATACAGATCTTTATGGTCAGAATCAACCATGTGAGAGGTGTTACCTGTTCGAAAATGACATTTTTGAGTTCAGGGTTACATTATCATTTAAAATCGGAATGATTATTCATCTGTGATGGACTGGCATCCTGTTCCAGGGTGTAAAAAGCATTCTGTAAAAAGATGCACTAAAATACATGAATGGTTTAAACGTATTTGAATATATGTGCAAGCTTAGTGAAAGAACAGCAATATAAAAAAACTGTCCTACTGGGACTGAGTGCCATTGCTAAGATGAATGGTGTCTGGCTGAATAGTGGAGCATATTACAATTTGAAAGGTGTGTGGCAGAACTCATAACACTGACTTTTCCTGCTCTTGATGGTTGTTGGCAGCGAGTACCAGGTCGTTTTGGCGCTCAGTGTCGAGTTGCACTGCTGCCTGTGTGTGGTCTGCGGATGATGTTCAAACACTCCCAGCTGCACTCGTCCTCTCAGGCTCGTTCTCGTTTCCGGGCACGGGGAGTCATTCTGGCCACTCAGCCTTGCTATATTTCATCATCCTCCCTCAGAAATGGGGGGATTTTCTGACCACACCATAACTGTTATGCTGGGAATATTTATCCTTTTTGCAATGCCATGATGTTTGCCAACTCTCAAACAGAATCCTAGAGAGTTTGTGCAGTAGTATTCTACCTGTAGGTATTCCTCATGGCTGTGTCATGGGGCTTGTCTGTTTCCTGTCATATATTTGCGTGACAGTGATTTCCTGGCTGTTTTCCTGAGTCATGATGAAACTGAGCTCATGACAGTGACCATGGCAATGGGCTGCCACTTCCTGTCCAGTTTTTTGAAGGTTTGAATCCTTGACTCTTAGCACAGGATGCTGATCAGGATAGGTTCATACACTATATAAACTAAGCACACCTAATCGATTCTACAGATCTGTTCCAACCTTAATGAACAGAGTTGGAAAGAACCAGCAGTGGCTTTTTTTGAGACAAATTTCTACATCATGAAACAGCTGGACTGTGTGAGGGCTTCATGAAAGCTTTATGGATTTTCATTCTCATCACGGGTTCATGCCTCACCTAACAACTGGAGATGAAGCGCTGAGCACTCTTTCCTGCCGTACACGTTTAAAAGTGCTCTCCTCCATTTCCCGAGAGCTGCATATTACTTAAATCAAGTCCACATGAGCCTGCATGTGTGTGATTGCAACGTGATTAATTACCATCAGGAAATGTATAGTGCACGTCACTGTTCTATTTGTACAGGCAGAAGTGGCGTGCCTCCAGAGCAGGAAAAAAAAAGGACTTGTTTCATGGTTGCTGGGAAAAGCGAGATCCAAACAGAGACGTGCGATTTGATACACACTTAATTTCCTCCAGCTCACGGCTCTCTGTAGATCAGGGGCGCCCTTGCAAGCCGTATCCCCCTTGAGAGGACAGGCGGGGCCACAAGCCTTTTCCAGGGTATTTTCCAGTCGTCAATATTGAATTGGCGATGCAACAGAGAGACAGACAGCAAATGAATTTTGAGCTTGTTACAGGCCAGAATGTTAGGATTTCTGTCTCCCAAACCACAGGAAAAACTACTCCGGCAGATAAACAAAGTAAAATGGAGTGAAGCTTCCCGCTTGATGGACGTCAGCGGTGTTTATGAGTGTGTATGTGTACGCACTCACGTGTCTGCATGTGTGGGTGTTCGCATTAAGTGTCAGCTAGTGATGATGTTGAATTGGAGCTGAGCCTGAGTCTGACACACAGCTTGGAGCTGGAGGATAAAGGTCAAGAAAGAGACCTGGTAAAATAATTTATCACTTTGAATAATAGCAAATATTATTATAAGTGGTGGATGGAGAGGATATCAAACACACCTGCCATCCACCTGGTCATGTCACAGCTTCTTTTTCATTTTAATGTGCTAATGAACTCAAATCTGTGCTCTGTATATTCTGACTCTCACTGCTTGCAAGATTCAAGCATGCTTATATGAATATTAAACCAGTGATCATAATATTTACTTTTTTAATTTGAACTATCCTGAATGTTTTTCTCCATATTTTCTCCCAATTTGGTCATTTTTCTCCCACCCACTAACTAGAGATAACCTGACATGAAAGCTACCAATTAGGGAGGGTGAGGGCAAATGCCTGCTTCCTATAAGAACCTTTTTGAAATTGATACTCATACTACATAACACTATTAGGAATCGCTAACCATCCTCTTCCACATACATGAGCTCACAGAAGTCCATGATTGGCTAGTGCTGCTCTGATTTACAGGAGTGAGTAACATCATCTGTCTCACCCAGAGATTAGCACAAATTTTTCCCTCTTGGACCCCCAGCCATGGCTGTGGCATCATTGGGATTTGAGTTTATGATCTCTCAAAGATAAGGTGAACAGTTTTGTGTTGTGCCACTTGGGAATCTCAACATTTGATTTTTGTATTGTATAGATATGTTAATCTTTTACTGAATAGCCCTTTAATATATTTCCTAGGAGCTCTCATCAGTGCCATATGACAGTGTGATCACATCTCTCTCTACCTCTGTGTTATTAATTCATATCCCCTACACTAAATTTACAAAATGAGCTTACGATAATCCACAGAGACAGATTGATACTATAAAACAAGGACTCTTAAAGTGGGGTTTCTGTGAGGCATAGTGAGAGGCATAGCCAAATTTCTTTGAGGCATACCCAGAGACTCTGTGAATGTTTTATTTTTTATTATTCCTTTTTTGTTTTGTTTTTTAAAGTAATGGCAACTCCAAGTATGAACAGTATTATATATATTATTGATTTTCTGTAGTTATTCGCTGGTTTGACTAGTAACTTAAATGGAATGGGTTTAATTCAAGCCTTAATAATAATGGAATAATGTCAACTTAGGGCTAATGTGTTCTGTCTGTGGAAAGTTCAGGAATATATAACTCTATGCCTCAAATAAATAACCAGAACATTATTATACACACTAAAACTTTGAGGCTAATATTTGAATAGTTAGACTGTAAAATAAGTCTGTACTGAGGAGGGGGTGTGGAATTCATTTAACAGTTTTAGGGGTGCCTGAGTGCAAAAAGTTTGAGAATTCTTGTACTGGATTATACCATAAGTATGAATCACACTGACTCTTAGTTCTCAAGGTGAGGATGTGAATCTGGTATTAGAATATTTTTTAGAGTTGTTGTTAGATCAGCTGTTAGATGTTAGATCAGCATTCGCGCTCGTGCCTAATTCAGAGTTAGAATTCATCTTATCACAGATCTTTTATCTGAAATGGAACATTGACTACTTTTCACTGGGTCTGCATATGGCATACCCAATTTCCCCAGCTCTGATTGCTAATCAAAGTCCCATCCAAGGAAAATGAACAACAAAAAAGAGCTCTGAAGCCATTAAATCTGCACACGGCCATCATCTGGTTGATATCCAAACCAAAATGCATTCTGGCTGCCTCACTAAGTCTTTAAAAACACGTCTCCTCACACTCCCGCGCTGTTTAGGTCTTTAAGCCCACAGGCCTTGACGCACATCTCGAAACAGATCGACATAGCTCACTTGCTTTGTAATAGATTTTTAACAACCCTTGTGTCCAAGCCGGCTCTCTTCCAGGAATACAATCGTACTTGCTGGAGGAATCACTCCTTTCCCCCCCCAATGCTGGAATGTATTGTTCCTCTATATGAGGCCCAAGGGAGCAATGGAGGATTATGGGAATATTTCTATAAACAATTACAGCCAATGCATTGAACTGGGCCAACTATATTTTGACCCCTTGTTTCATGGATGACGTGAGATATTAATAAAAACCAGAGACACTCAACACTTGGTGCACCATTCAGGATTGTTTTCAGGTGTTCTATTTAGGCCTCTTAAGTTATTTAGCACTACATTACCTCGCTATTCTTAACTTTAAAATAATTATTCTGTTACATCGTAATGGACTTGAGAGTAGAAGGCAATCTTAAACCGTGTCTCAATCAGTGTTGGAAAGTTAGTGACTTTGTTACTACATGGTGTTCCAAAAGTCTCCATACATAGGGGACTATGTTTACCAGCATTATGTTGGTTGTGCCTTCGTCAGCGGTCGTTTGTGGACGTTCACTTCTTGGTTGGACCGCAACACTTCTAGTCTTTTTGAATTTGTTAATAAGTTTGGCAGCAGTGTGATGTGCTTGCCATGTTTCCTGTTAAAGTCCATCACATCCTTGTAACAGCTTCCTGATCCAGCCATGAGAATGATTTCAATAGATTCTTTT